>CAOGCB010381553.1:0-16249 GCA_948266635.1 Cnidoscolus chayamansa | reverse complement strand
TGTATGTTGATTTTATGAATTCTTTTGGAAATGGTTTTTGGATGAATGGTTGATTCAAGTTTTAAATTATTGTAAATTGAGATACGGATGGAATTATCCTTTATGATTGGTATTTGAAATGAATGATGATTTTGAAAAATAGATGTGATTGAATGGTTGATCCTAGTTTTAAATTATCTTGAAATGCGAAAGGAAAAATTTATACAGGTTTTAAGGAACTGTGATGCAAAACTTATCCCTTACAGGATGAGTAGTGGTTTCACTGTAGAGAAAGTAGGAAATCACTGTTCATTCTGTGGGAGGCATGTCATAGGGGTTGTGACAAATACAACTCTAATTACATATCAATCATAAATACTTAATTACATTCCAGTTTATCTTTCAGTACAATTGATAAACTATTGTTGAGTTTACTACATTACTAATTAAGTATTGTACATGCCATACACTAGGTAAACTATTCTAGTGGTAGAAACAAATTAGTTGTACTGAGTCTTTAGGCTGCAGACTTCCTAGATAACTGAATCTCCTAATCTCTTTGTTTGAAACTTGCATGTATTACAAACAAGCATGCTGAGTATATTTCACCTAGTAGGTGTACAAGTAGAATAACAACAATATTACATATTAAACATATAATCTCAACACATAAATCTATATCACATGATTAAGATCAATTATATAACAGTTAACAACACTTATAATGCTTTTTATTATCAATTCATTCATCATTGTTCTGAATTAAATAGATATTTGAGGCCCAAACATATTAAGCAGGATCGACTGATAATTATAGGAATCACCATTTTAAATATGGAAGGCGTATGAGTCGGTCCATATGGGGTAACAAATATGTAATGCCAAAAAACCATTTTGAAACGTAAGATAGATAGTTGTGGTCCTTATGACATTCATACCTCTAATCTATCTTTCGGTACCTAACTCAAGTAACCAGGGCCGTCATTACTAGTTTATAGTCACCATTTATAGTTATAGTTTCTTTCTTTACCAAGTAATGCATCATACTTTACCGAGTTATCATTTATATTACATGCAACCCGAGTGATCTATTATTTATCATATTCCATTGTTATTTTAAGGCTACAAACATCAGACCGTATAGCACCTTATTGTTTATCATATTGCACTATACTAAGGCTACAATATCAACCATTACTATTTTCTTCAGATACATTCTTGTTGATCAGATTCCACTTTGTTAAGGCTGCCACATATTACCATGTTTTATGTTTATGCTTAAATTTATATTTTCCCTCAATGAACATCCCTTAACTATTATACCACACCCTTCCTTTCCCTTACTAGTTCCTTAATTTATTTTAATGACGACTATTATATTTATCAGACCATACCGTAATATAGTTTAATACACTACCCATCCCAAACATCTCAACCTAGCTATTAGCTCGCCGAAGACATCCAAAATTGAGATAATATCACACCACAATATTAAATTTTATCTATCCTGATTCTTTTATTCCATATTACATATCCATGCATGTTAACCAATTCAGTCAACAAACTTTCACTTAATCTATCTCTTACATTATCTTTAAACATCTTTTAAATATCTAATCCTATTCCAAATAATATACATATATATACAAGAGAAAACCTACTGTTTAGCTCACACAGTCATATTTATATCATGTAAATTCATTTAGTCACTTTGTTAACATCTTTCATGCATTTCCCATATATTTAACTCATATCAACATCATGTATATGACTTCTATTACACTCTTCTATATGTACCAATCATTATAACACTACTATTTTAGTATAACACCTGACCTTGATTCGGAATCCTCCATTTTCCCTTATCTGCTTCACTGTTCCATCTTCTCCTACCTTTTTTGTTAAGGTTTCCTTGTGACTTCTTCTTCACCTTAGTTTTTATCTTAAGGTTCTCCAATTAGCCACGCCACAATCTCACAATCTTTTCCTTCTCAAATGCTCTCAAATTTAAGATTTTTATAGCTTAAAAACTATTCTCTCTTTTTACTATGTAACCATGAAATAGTGCATACATTGAGCTTATATGCTATCTCTTCATATGCCACCTCCTCCTTTCCTTATGACAAGTGTCTTCTCTAAGTTTAATGTTTATGCCATAAATCTCTTCTCCTAGACAAATGACATTTCTTCAACTAAGACTCACATTTATTATCCACTAAACCTTATCGTAATCATGTAATCTTTCAACCACAAAAGTAGATGGGCCACTTTACTTTCCTTTCATCCTTCTTTTTTTCAAATCAAGACATTCATTACTCCTTATAGATTGAGATTTTATTACAGTCATTGTCTTTTCGTCATGTTGAATGAGCTATCCCTATTTCATTCTTCATAACTGAACCTTTAACATTCATACTTAACCGAGTTACAACCCCTCTCTCATCTATATTGACTGAGCCATCCTTAACTCACTGTCATTAGACTGTAGTACTAATTTATCCTAACAAGTCATTTTTCTTTCTCTTGTGACTCCCCCTCATATATCTATTTTATAACCGAGACACATTCTTATTAAATTGAGACATTTATGTCTCTTCCTTATTTCTACAGCAATACATATTTCAGCTAGAGTTCTTAACATGAAAATGTATATATGCTTGATTTAGAATGCATTCAGAACAGTGAACAATGCCTTGTTACCTTAAATGAAAGTAGTTGGTTGTGGCATAGAAAACTTGGACATGCTAGCATGCATCTAATCTCAATAATCTCTAAGAAGGAATTAGTCAGGGGATTGCCTAAGCTAAATTTTGAAAAAGACTATCCCTGTAAAGCATGTTCTCTTGGTAAACAAACCAAAATTAGCTTTAAGTAAAAAACTGATGTAACAACCTCTAGAGTCTTAGAACTCTTGCATCTACACTTATTTGGACCAATCACACCAATGAGTATAGGAGGAAAATCTTATGCATTTGTAATTATTGATGACTACTCTAGGTATACTTGGGTATTCTTTTTATCATATAAGGATGAAACTTTTGAAGTGTTTGAGAAATTTAGTAAAAGAGTCAGAAATGAAAAGTAACTCAATATTATCTCACTTAGAAGAGATCATGGGAAAGAGTTTGAAAATAGTTTATTTGATGAATATTGCTCTAAGGAAGGGATCTCTGACTCATGTTTTTACTTCTAGAACTTCCCAACAACATGGTGTGGTTGAGAGAAAAAATAGAACCTTGTAGGAACTGGCAAGAACTATGTTAAATAAGAAAAACCTCCCTAAATATTTTTAGGCAGAAGCTGTTAGCACAACCTGTTACATAGTGAATAGAGCCACCATTAGGGCAACCATAAAGAAAACTCCCTATGAATTGTGGGAAGGAAAGAAGCCTAATATTTCTCACTTCCAAGTTTTTGGTTGAAAAATGCTACATCTTAAAAACCAAGGATAGCTTGAAGAAATTTGATGCAAAAGTAGGAAAAGCTTATAGAGTATTTAATAGGAAAAGCTTTACTATTGAAGAATCTATCAATATTGTCTTTGATGAAACAAATCCCACACTAGATAGACACGACTTAGCTGAAAATGAAATATATGAAATATTTAGCAAGCTAAAGTTAAACAAGGACAGAGAAAATGAAATTAGCCCTAAGACACTAGATTGTGCAACATGAGAAATTGGAAACTTAAATGATCAAACATACACAGAAAATGTACCAAAACAGGAACCTAACCTTTTAGAATAATAAATTGATGAACCATAACACAGTGACCTCCTTCAAGAATAGAGATACCATAAAGATCACCCTAGACATGACATACTAGGAGAACCATCACAAAAAGTGATGACCAGAAGTCAACTTCAAAGGTTTCATAGTAATGTTGTATTTGTCTCACTTATTGAACCTAAAACTTTTGAGGAAGCTAAAACTGATGAACATTGAATATTAGCTATGCAAGAAGAACTAAACTAGTTTGAAAGAAACAAAGTCAGGAAACTAGTCCCTAAACCTAAAAACTGCTCAATCATAGGTACTAAATGGGTGTTTAAGAATAAAATTGATGAACTTGGAAATGTAACAAGAAATTAAACTAGGCTAGTAGCATAAGGTTACAATCAGGAAGAAGAGATAGAGTTTGATGAAACATTTGCACCACTAGCAAGACTAGAAGCAATCAAAATATTGTGTGCATATACATGCTATAAAAACTTTCTGTTATGCCAAATGGATGTTAAAAATGCCTTTTTAAATGGTTACATAGAAGAAGAAATTTATGTAGCTCAACCCTAAGGTTTTAAAGATCCCATACATCCTACCTATGTGTTTAAACTTGATAAAGCTTTATATGGACTAAAATAGGCTCCTAGAGCATGGTATGGAAGATTGAGTGGATACAACCTTGTTCATAAAAATCATAAAAATTATATATTTATTATGCAAATTTGTGTCGAAGATATCATTTTTGGTGCTACTAATGAGAATATGTGCAAGAAATTTGCTAAGCTAATGCATGCAGAATTTGAAATGAGCTTAATGGGACAACTTAACTACTTTCTTAGATTGAAGATCAAGCAAACAAAAGATGGAATCTTTATAAATCAATCTAAGTATATTAGGGACATGCTAAGAAAATTCAAGATGGTATAATTGAAGAGCATAAGCACTCTAATTAACACCAACATTAAGCTGGACAAAGATGAGAAAGGTAAAGAAGTTGATAAAAAATTGTACAAGGTATGATTGGATCTCTTCTCTATTTAACAGCATCTAGACCTGAGATTCATTTTAATGTGTACTTATATGCTAGATTTCAATCTTGTCCAAATGAGTCACACATGACTATTGTCAAAAGAATTTTCAAATATCTTGTAGGCACAATCTCTATAGGACTATGGTACCCTAAGGAGGAAAACATAAAACTCATAGGCTGTAGTGATTCTGACTTTGCTGGCTGTAGGTTAGATAGAAAAAGCACCTCAGAAACATGTCAATTCATTGGCTTTGTTTTAGTTTCTTGGATAGTAAGAAACAATCCTTGGTTGCGTTATCAACCGCTGAAGTTGAATATATTGCAACAAGCAGTTGTGTTGCTTAAATCCTATGGATGAAGCAACAATTAGAGGACTATGGAATTAATGAAAGTTGTATACCAATTAGATGTGATCACACAAGTGCCATAAACTTGTCAAAAAATCTTGTTCAGCATTCTAAGACCAAACACATTGAAATTAGATATCACTTCATAAGAGATCATGTACAAAAAAAGAGATATCATATTAGAGTTTGTGAAAACAGAAAATCAACTTGCTGACATTTTCACAAAACCCTTGAGTGAAGAAACTTTTTGTAGGATAAGAAGAGAACTAAGGATGATTGAATTATAAAACATGGATTGATCCTAAAATAATTAAATAATCTATGGCATTTGAATTCCTCCTGATATAACTTATAGTTGTTTCTATATGTAGTTAGAATCTTGATTGTTTTTATGTAGCATAAAAAGCACTTACATGAAGTTAGCTAGGAAACTAGCTAAGCTAAAATCATTATTAATAACCTCAGCCTAGTTAATTTCAAAAAGTAGCTAAGCTAAAATTAAAATTTAGCTAAGTATTTAAAATTAGTGAAGCTAGTTTTAAATATGACCTCAACTTTAGAAGAAAGAAAGGAAGCAGGAGATCAGAGTAAGTGTCCCATAAATGATTAATATGTCCTTATTTTACGCAGCGATAGAAAGCATGAATCAAGGCGGTAAGAGTGGAATTTCCACTTCTTTCTCAAGTGGGAAAGAAGTCACATCGTATTAAAAGAGCCATACTTAAGAATTTGAACAAACATCTCTCTCTCTAATTTCAAAAACTTTATCATTTTCTCATTATCTGTTAGGGTTTCCAAAAGACAGCTCCTCCTTATCCTTCCTATTAAAAATAAAAAACCATAAAATGGCATGTATCAAGAGGATAGCTAATAGAATACTGCACCATTACAACACATCTTTTGACTCAGAAGCTGCTGCTGAAAAATAGAACTCAGTAGGTGAAGGGATTAATATTTTGGAGCCTATGGAGACTCTTATTCAAAGGCCAAAGCAAACAAAGTCCTATGTTCTAAGGATCGAGTCAACAACTTCTCATGTTTAAAGGATTGAGCTTACTAATAAAAGGCTGAAAACTTCAGAGCCACATGCAATCGAAAGAAAGATCTTTACACCCATGTACATATTCTAGGAGGCTTTTGAAGGGTTAGAATTTGAACTAATATAACTATTTCAGGCCCAGGGTTGGGAAAACTTTGTTAGGATGAAGAGAAATCACTACCCAGAACTTGTTCATGCCTTTTATCAAACCCTTATACTTGAAAATGATAAAAAAGGTTTAGATTTAGCCTAAGTGGAAACCAATATTGTATATCTGTTCAAACCATTAGTGAAGCCCTAGGTGTGCCTAATGAACGAAACAAAGTTGGATCTTCAAGGATGTTAGCAGTATAAAGGGATATAACGAAATTGATTTGAAAGAATCCCTTTTTCATGACTTTCATCTTGAAACTAGCAAGCTTAGTGTGGTTTACTTTCCTCAACAAATAAAAATTATTCATGCAATCATCTTTCATGACTTTCATCTTGAAACTAGCAAGCTTAGTGTGGTTTACTTTCCTCAACAAATAAAAATTATTCATGCAATCATCATCTACTTTTTATACCCCCGTACTGGAAGCCATTTTTTACTTCAATAAACTAGATTGGTGCATTCTTTGCCACTTGATTCAAAAAGAGCCTTTAAATCTTACCTATTTAATTTTCAAATCTATTCTCAAAAGCTCTACTGTAAGAAGTCTTCCCTATGCCATGTTCCTTACACATGTCTTTGAAAAACTAGGGATAGACTTAACTGATGAAGAAGAGGGTACACAAATCCTTATCATTAGAGAAAACTACAGCACGAAATAAAATATTGAGAAAAATATGGAAGTTGTTATAGTGAAAAATGACAATGGAAAGCAGAAGGTAAATGAGGAAAAAGGAGAACCCAACAAGTCTAGAAGAAAAAAAAAAGAAGAAGCTATTGAAACTTTGTTTGATGAAAATTCAGAAATGTTGCGTACAATAAAAAATATTGTCAATCTTGTAGTGGAATCCTTGGAGCTACCAATGAGACTTCAGACTGAGACACTGAAGTTAAGGAACCTGTCCAATGAAACTATTCAGTGACAACTATACAGGATTGAAGGGAAAATTGACAGAGTTCTTGAAATGAACATCAATACAGGAAAACAGGAAACTGTTGAAAAAGAAAAAGAGAAGAAAAGGACTCAGCAGGAAATCTCAAGAGGTGAGAAGGAACCTAAAATGCCCAACACACCTGAAATGCCTCCTCTTCATGTAGATTCTGACATTCATGTAGTTTCTCTTCTTAAAGAAAATCCTTTAGCTCCTTCCTTCACTCTAAAAAAGACCCAGCCACCAACTGCTTCCAGGACTGCTGCACCTCTAAGAAGAAATGTGAGACATGGTCTTCGAACTATACCAGTCAAGTCTAGAGCCTCTAGAAGTGCTACAAAACCACTAGATATCTAATTAAATGCCAACTTACTTACTTATAGGTTTCCTAGTGAATAATTTTTCATATATGTTTAAAGTATTTAGGTTTTTCTCTATCTATTGTACATATACTGCACTTATTAAGTAATTAAATCTCTTTTGAATCTCACTTTGAGTGATTATTGCTTTATGCCTCTTTCATAATTTATGTGTATTTGTGTCTTGCTTCAAGATGATATATTTTCTACCCACTAGCTTCTTTTTTAGTGATGACAAAAAAGGGGAGAAAGATCATGGAAAACATATATAAAGCATGAACAATACATAAAATTAGTTGTGTTTATGAAATTAGTGTGCTTAGCATAATGCTGTGATAATTAACACTTTTAGCACAGTACATGAAAGCAGCTGGTTATACTTGAGCTTATTATTTGCTGGTTAAAAAATGTGATCCACTGTGTTCAGATATCTGTGATGAAAATGATTGATGTTGTTTTTTTTGTGCTTATTCATAATGTTAAATGAAATTACTTGTTGTCACTTGATATTAGAAAACTATGATATGATAATTTATATATAACTCGTATTCTTCACTACAAAATGAAATTAGCTAAATGTAAGAGTTACTAGAAAGGTTATTTAAAATTAGCTAAGGAATAGGACGAGGACATAATATATGATTCAGAAGGAGTTGAATCACTACATGAACTTAGGGGAGCATTCTCTGTAAATTTCTATCTTCTATATGAAAATATATATGTTGTATTATGTTAAAATTTTCATGAGTACATTAAGTTTTATCATCATTAAAAAAGGGGGAGATTGTTGACCCAATAAGGAGGAAACTGATTTTAATGATAAGAAAACTAAATAAAAATGTGCTGACAGATTACTTGAGTATTTCATTGTACATACACAGCAAGAATTAAAGAAGAATACAAAATGGATGACAAGGAGATCAAGGCAAAAAGAGATAAAGAACAAGTCGATTTAGGCACAAACATATAAGAGAAGTGAGTTTTGATTTGCTAAAGAAAATATCTCTTTTATAAAAGGATTTCAAAAAAAATTTGTAGAACACATTTTTGAAATCGAGTAAAGTCATCTTTTGAGCAAAATTAGCCAAACTAATTTTGCAACTACATTTTTTTGTTAAAAGGTTAAAAATGAAATTAGCCAACTAATTTTCAAAATTAGCACACTACCTTTAAAATTAGCTAAACTACTTTCATATTCAAAATATTTTTAGCCAACCTAATTTTAAATAAAGCCTGAGCTAAATCTTGGTGGAAGTACAAATTGCATAGTCTGTGCAGACTGTACGATCGACTACAGGATTCCAATGGCTAGAAAACTAGTTGATGGTGACTCTTTGATCTAGAAATTTTTAGAGCTCAGTTTAACCTATAAATTGTTGTATTTACTTCAAGTTTTGTCTAATGAATGCAAGATTTTATTAAGCAATTTCTAAGCAAAAGTTCCATTAATTTTTTATAAGCATTCATTGTGAGCTTTATTGGCAAATCCTCTCTCTCTTCTCATAGTATTCAACTGTAATTTATTGAAAAAGAGAGTGATTGATTTCATATCTTAAATTTCAATGAAGAAATTTATTCAAGTGAGGGTACATCCCTTAGAAAAGGTTGTTAAGCACCTTGGAAGCTTAAAGAAGTTTGAAGGGGAATCAAACTTGTAAGAGGTTTTATAACCACTTGTGAAGCTTGGAAGAATTGTAAAGTTTTTATCTCTTACTTGGGAAAAGAGATAGATAGTGGAGTGGAACTCTAAAAAAGAAGCTTGAGAAGAGTGGACGTAGACTGGATTTAGCCGAACCACTATAAACTCTTGTGTTTGAACTTTCTCAACCCTACTCTTCTTTGATTTATTGTTTATCAAGTTCTTTTATATCATTTGATTGAAATTTATTGAAATTTGAATGAGTATCTTTGAGAGTTAAATGAAATAGAACTAAAATTAGAAAACCAAAGCATTTAGCTAATTCTACCGTGAACAGTAGCATGAAAAGTGACTCTTTTACAAAGAAAAATTAGCCAAGCTAGATTTACCTTCTATTATCCTTAACTATGCCATGAACAATAGCGTGAACAATAACTATTATGTAGTGGAAAATTAGCTAAGCTAGATTTAACCTCTGCCATCCTTAGTTCACCAAAACTGAATATTCAAATCAGAATAGAATTCATTTTAAAAGTATCTAATCACTATTTCACATATAAGTTTAGAGCAATAACTTAAAAATTTAAGAAAAATAAAAAGATGACCAATTCACCCCCTCTTGGTCACATAACTTGGGACAATAAACTTGAAATGAAGATGGCCACATCAAATGATGAAGCGCAACATGTGTGAAGATGCAAGCCAAAGAGAGGAAGGAATCAAAGTGGACACACGACTGGACATAAGTTTTAACCATGTGCCTCACTTCATCTAGCAAGTGGAATCCACATGTCTTACAACATGCAGCTCAAATGACATCTTGAACTAGAGGAATCCAACACCTAGCTTGAGAGAATGAGCTGGAGGCTTGAATATTAGAGAAGAGAGGAACAACTACCCATTTATGAAGATAAACATCCAAAGTGCCCAGCCTGTTTCTCATCTTCTCCATCAAACATTTCTCCCAACTGAAATTGAATCATTCATTTCTCTTCCTTCTCCACCAATTGCCTTTGTATATTCTTCATTTCTAACACAAAGATAAACTAGATTATGAACAAAGGTGATAGCCACATCAAGTAAGAACAAACAACCATTAAACCAAGGAGAGAAACACCATGAAACCCTAAGGTAATCGAGACCCTTCTTCATTGTTCTAACAAGAGTTCAAGCTTGAACACAGGTTGGAACTTTGATAGATTAGCAGCTCTTTAAAGCAAGGAAAAACTTGAAAAAGGTAAGTGATTTTTACTCCAAAGTGACCAAACATATCTTTTTCCTTCCTAGCCATGCAAGGTATTAATTTAAAAACTTATTTTGTAGATTGTGAAAATCTTCCAGAAGAGTGGAATCAAGAATTGTCCTAAGTCATTTTGGACAGTAATTTTGCCAAGGAAACCAAATGGTGAAGGACCTAAAACAAGGTGAAGGACCTAAAACAAGGAGAAGTTCCAGCCACATAAATTAAAGGTTAGGTGAAATGTATTATTATTAAAGATTGGTGACTTACATGTATTATATGACCTGTAAATTGAGATGTATATTGTTGCATAATTATGGACAAATAGATTGTTTTTGCATGGAATTGATAAGTAGAACGTGACATTAAATGGTATTGATAGATGGATTGATTTAGTGGACTTAGGTTAAATGGGAATTGCGACTAGCTTCTTGAGCCCAAGTAAACCGTACAAGGTGGTGGAAATTCTAAGTTTGAAACATAATGGACCAATGATTGATTAAGGTAATTGTTAATAGGAAATGGTCTAATATGTAATAAATTTTAGGACTGAAGGTGACTAAAGGGAAATGTAAAGTGCGCCGATGGTGAATTGTACATTATGGACAAATTTTGACAGTAGATGGACCCTTGCTACATGAATTAAAAGAATATATTGTAAGGGACCTTGGAACCGAAAGTGACAATAGAAATATAATATGGATCAAAAGGATAGATAATATGAATAATAAATGGTGGAAGAAACTAATTGTATTATAGACAAATACATAAAAGAACTATAACAAATAATGAATAAATGGTAGTAAGTGGACTAAAAGTAAAAAAACAAAATTACATTAAGAAGGATATAAATAATGTTACCATATTAGAAATGATCACTTGGATCATATAAAGAAAAGAAATATGGAATTCAATATGTGACTTGGAATTTGATAATGAAAAATTGAACTAAATAAAATATAGAAAAATGATATAAATGAGCTAAAGTGGTATAAATTCAAGTATTAGATAAAGAAGATTGTATGGCAGAATAAAAGTATAAGTTTTAATTAAAGTTTGACAAATAAAAAATAATGCCCAAGTTTCATCAAGAAATGATAAATGAAACATATTTTATATTGTGGAAAAGATATATTAAAGTATAAAATTCAATGGCATTGAAAAGTGATGAATTTATTATATATTAAAGAAAATAATATTTTTATTGACAAAATAAATAATGAAAAAAATAAATGTTATTTTATAAGTAAATGAAAGAAATAAATTAATTGATTAGCCCTAAAGACTATTGTGTTAGAAATCGATGTTAGTATATGGGTATGTCATTCCATAGACTAGCAAATATGCCTACTGTTTATCAAGGATACAGTGAAGTGTCCTGATTGATACGGATATAGTGAGGTACCATGAGTGGTTTAGCCCGTTGCACTTTCCACGTATTGATTGACATTGGCCGTATTATACTGATGGCTTCAACCCTACTGATTGGCACCCAATGCCCTACTAATTGATTAGGTTTCGACCCTACTAATTCCTATGTCTAGTATTCATTTCTATATAATTATATTAGGCTTAATAATAATAACTGAAAGTGATAATTTACTGGGAAATTGATATTGACTATTGTAAATGTTGATTCACTAAGAAATTGATAATGATTATTGAATCGTTGCACAAATGTCCATTGCTATTGAAATGACATCTAGTTGAATATTGATATTAAGATAATCACTATTTTTGAAAAGGTTATTGCTACTAAAGTGATTTTAAATTGAATATTGATATTTAATTGCTACTGAAATGAATATTGATACAAAAAAAATATATTGAACTAAATATTAATATTGTGAAATGATAAATAATTTGAGAACTTATGATAATATGATTATTGTTATTATTATTTATACCAACTAAGCAAAAATGCTAAGCATGTTAGTTCTTACCCCATGCAAGTACCAGTCCTCAGAAGTAGTGGATACAATGGTAATTTATGGATCTGCAGGCATCTCTACTTGTTAGTGTCATAAATATTAGAATTGTTATTTTAGAATGTACATTTAAGTCATTTTTTATGTAAAGAAAAGAGAAATTTTGTAACCCTGATGTTACAGTTAGTAAAAGAAATATATTGATAATTTATTTTCATTACTTTTATTATCAATAATTATTATATTGAATTATTGTATTGCTATAACATAACTTATCAGGATTCTTTGAATCCTAGTAAGAGGTGTTACAATTTTAGCATTTTGAGTTAAGATTTTAGGATTTAGGATTTTAGGGTTTAGCATTTAGTACTTAGGATTTTTGTGTTTAGGCTTTAGGTTTTAGAGTTTTAGCGTTTTTGGTATGTGGTTTTATGATTTAGGGTTTTATTGTTTAGAGTTTTAGATTTTGGAGTTTAGGGTGTTAGGTTTTAGGTTTAAGCTTTAGGTTTTTTTAGTTTTTATTTTTAGGGTTTTAGGTTTAGTGTTTTAGAGTTTAGGGTTTAAGGTTCAGGATTTTCAATTTCGAATTAAGGATTTACGATTTAGTGTTTATGGTTTAAGGTTTAAGGTTTTAGGATTTTAGAGTTTAAGGTTTTTATTGTTTATGGTTTTAGGATTTTATGGTTTATGATTTTAGGTTTTAGAGTTTTATGGTTTATGGTTTTAGGGTTTAGAGTTTATGATTTAGGATTTTAGGTTCGGGTTTTAAGGTTTAAGGTTTAGGGTGTTAGGTTTTAGGATTTTGGGTTTAGGGTTCATGGTTTATTGTTTAGAATTTTAGTTTTTTTATGTTTAGGGTTTTAGGGTTTAGGATTTTAAAGTTTTAGAGTGTGGGGTTTATAGTTTTAGGGTTAGGGTTTAGAGTTTATGGTTTCTGGTTTAGTGTTTATCGTTCTAAAGTTTAAGGTTTATGGTTTTAGGTTTTGTATTATAGATATTAGGGTTTCGATTTTTTACTTTAAGGCTTTGGTTTGGGCTTAAGGTTTTAGGGTTTTAGGGTTTAGAGTTTAGGTTTGACGGTTTTAGTACTTTTTTATTTAGGATTTAAGGTTTATGGTTTTAGGATTTAGGATTTATGTTTTTGGATTTTAAGTTTTAGGTTTTAGGTTTTTGGTTTTTGGTTTTAGGGTTTAGAGTTTAAGGGTTACAAGGATTTAGATTTTACTATTTTAGTATTTTTCATTTAGGGTTTTAGGGTTTAAGTGTAGAGTTCATGGTTAGGGTTTTATTGTTTATGATTTAGGGTTATATCTTTTAGGGTTTACCGTTTTAAGGTTTAGGGTTTTCTATTTTAGATTTTAAGGTTTTGGTTATGGGTTTAAGATTTAGGATTTATGTTTTTGGATTTTAAGTTTTAGGTTTTAGGTTTTAGGTTTTTGGTTTTTGGTTTTAGGGTTTAGAGTTTCAGGGTTAAAATTTAGGGTTTCATGGTTTAGGATTTAGGATTTAGAGTTTAGGATTTTAAGGTTTTATGTTTAGGGTTATAAGATTTACGTTATAGTGTTTTAGGGTTTAAGGTTTATGGTTTTATGTTTTTAGTGTTTTAGGATTTTAGGATGTTTGGTTTTGGATTAAGGATGTAAGGTTTTCAGTTTTTAGTTTTTTGAATATTGATTTTAGGGTTTTACGATTTTATGGTTTAGGGTTTACGATTTTAAGGATTTATATTATGGGGTTTAGCGTTTTGGGTAGGTTTTTAGGGTTTGAGGGTTTAGGATTTCTAGGTTTAGGGTTTAGTGTTTAATGTTCTAGTGTTTAGGCTTTAGCATTTATGGTTTTTGGTTTTAGGGTTTAGGGTTTTGGATTTTAGAGTATAAGGTTTAGATTTTTAGGTTTTCCTTTTTAGGGTTTTAGGTTTTAGAGTGTATGGTTTAAGGTTTAGGGTTTAGGGTTTTCGATCTTGAGTTTAGGTTTTATGATTAATGTTATGATTTAGGGTTTAGGATTTTAGAGTTCAAGGATTTTATGGTTTATGGTTTAGGATTTAGGATTTAGAGTTATAGGGTTTAGGGGTTTAGAGTTTAAGGTTTGGGATTTTAGGGTTTAGGGTTTTAGGGTTTAGAGATTTATAGTTTAGATTTGAGGGTATAGGATTTTAAGGTTTTCGGATTTTGGATTTAGGGTTTAAGATTTATTATTTAGCATTTTAGTTTTTTTTTTTGTGTTTAGTGTTTTAGGGTTTAGTGTTTTGGGTTTTAGGTTTAGCACTTTAGACTGTCTAAGTTTATCATTTAGGGTCTGGGTTCTCGTCTTTAGATTTTAGAGTTTCGAATTTAGTTTTTAGGGTTAAGTATATTATGGTTTTAGGGTTTAGGGTTTATGGTTTTAGGGTTTTAGGGTTTAGGGTTAAGGGTTAAGGGTTTTTGGATTTCATTATTTTAGGGTTTTGGGTTTAGGATTTAAGATTTAGGGTTTTAGTATTTTTGGTTTAGAATTTAGGGTTTTAGGGTTTAGGCTTTTGGATTTAGGGTTTTAGTGTTTATAGTTGAGGCTTTATTATTTAGGGTTTTATAATTTACAGTTTAGGGTTTCATTGTTTATGGTTTACGGTTTTAAGGTTTAGGGTTTTGGATTTTGTGTTTAACGTGTTGGGTTTTGAGTTTTGGGTTAAGGTTAAGGTTTAGGGTTTTAAGGTTTAGTGTTTAATGTTTAATGTTTTGGGTTTTTGATTTTAGGATTTTGGTTTTAGGGTTTATGATTTTTGGTTTGGTGTTTAGGGATTAATGTTTTGGGTTTTAAGGTTTTAGGTTTCTAAGGGTTTAGTGTTTATTATTTAGGTTTTAAGGTTTACGGTTTTGTGAATACTTGAATTTCGAGGCTCGAAAAGTCTGTTTTCTCAGACTGCAAACAGTCCAGTCGAGTCGAAACCCGACAGAAAATTGTCCCGAAAATATGCCAATATGGTACTAGAAATGACCGGAATATCGCAAGGAACCCGAAGGTGTCCTCGGAATAACTTTTGGAAGTACGAAACTCCTGAAAAACGAAAAAAATAGAAAAAATCGCCAAAATCGGCGCCCAGGGTGCTATAGCCAGGCGCCCAGGGCGCCAGAAGACGGTGCCCCAGCCGTCGGAAAACCCGATTTTTGCCTATAAATAGCAGCCTCCGGCTCCATTTCAAAGGTACTGTGAATAGTCGAATTTTGAGGTTCATAAAGTCGATTTTCTAGGACTGCAAACAGCCCGACTAGACCAAAGGTCTTTCAAAAAGTATTCCGGAACTATATCAAAGTGGTACTAGAAATGTCCGGAAAATTACAAGGGACCTAAAGGTGTCTTCAGAATAATTTTTTGAAGTATAAAACTCCCAAAAAATGCATAAAAGTCAGAAAAAAAAAAAGACAATTCCAGCCCCCGGGACTGCCAAAATGGCGGCCCGGAGCGCCAGCAGGCGGGCTGGGCTGCCAGGAAAATTGGCGGCCCAAGCCGCCAGTTGGCGGGCTGGGCCGCCAAGGGACAAGCGGCCCAAGCCGCCAAAAGGCCGGGCGGTCTGGGCCGCCAGAAGAAAATCGGGCGGCCCGAACCGCCGAGTGGCGGCCCAAGCCGCCACGTGGCACCCCAGGCCACCAGAAACCCTGATTTTTTCCTATAAAAAGCAGCCTCCAGCTCCATTCTCGGGGCCCCGCCTTGAATTTTCGGCATCACTCTCCCTCCTCGCTATCTTGCGATTCTTTACTGTTTTCCCTAGTGCATAAACTGCTGCATATTACTTGATTTGTGGTCACCTTTTAATTGTTAAAATTAATTAAAACTGAAGCTGCGCAGTGGAAGACTCCTCAATCAGGTACACTACACCTTCTTTAACCCTATTCTTTTAATTTC
>CAOGCB010381216.1:0-25940 GCA_948266635.1 Cnidoscolus chayamansa | reverse complement strand
TTCTCTGACGTTGATGTTCATGTTGATTGTGAATTTGATTTTGCAGACTGTGTTACGCTTTCCGCACCTTGAGGGAGTAACTGAGCTGGTAATTTCCTTTCTGGAATAAGAACAACTTCTTTACACATCAAGGCTTCCTTACTAGAATTCTCAAAGATTGTTTGTGCTGAAAAATCTTCCTCTGTTCCTCATACTGCAGATGATGATAAAAACCCAGTATGCGCTCACGTTGACTATGAAATAGCAGATGCATTGGCAGTTCTAGAGGACCTGTACCACCCCACAGAAGACATCATATTTAACCAAGAGGGAATTGATGAATGGAATGGAAATATGCATGAAGAATTAAAGAAGGCAACCTCATCAAATTCAGTTCCTTGGTTCTTGGAGCCAGTGATATTTTGAACTACAGAAGAACTCTATCTATGATTCTGAGAACTTCAACGCAGTGGATTGAAAATTCAAGTTTCTGTAGTGTGAATCACAAATCCAGTTTTATTACTTGGAAGACAGGAGAATTTAGTGGTCACTGGACATAAGGGAGAAGGAGGTTCTAATTGAGATGAAATGTGCTTACAGGGAATGCATATTGCTTGACATTATGGATGAAATCAACAATCCTCATATTCTATATCTTAATATTTTCAATAAACTCGAAAATTTTTTATTTTGATTTAACTTGCTCAAATGAAAAACAGGAAAACACCGCCTCCCACCTAACTTGCCCAAACTTAACCATCACTTGAGAGCTGCATTGTCAAAACAAAAGGAAATAGCATGAAAGCCCACTTATCGGCAATAGCCTCCACCCATCAGCATCAACTTAGCTCACTAGCCCATCATCTAGCCTTGAGGGTTAATTTGTTCGATTACCAGATAAGTTGCTCTTAAGACCCCAACACCATAGCTCAAATAGTAAATAAATAAGAAAATATTTTTTTATGAGTTGTTCTCTCCAGCGTAACTCTCTGGGTTTGAAGTCTAACGCTGTTTCTTCCCCAAACCCAAGATTTGGACATTCAATTTACACGGCATCATTGATTCCTCAACGTCTATTTTTCACTCACCAGGGTCTTTGCACATGAGGAATCCTCTCTCTATCGCTCAGCTTCTCATGATCAATAAATCAAAAGCCTCTTTCATTATCAAGCCCTCTCTAACTGTTAAATATCTACCTTAAGTCACTCTGGTTGTTATGTATTCTATTCTAAAACAAGCACACAAACTGTTCGATGAAACCACCAAACGAAACTCACAAATAAGAAAATCCATATATTGTTTGTATTTCACTTCTAATATCCATGATAAAGGCTATGAAGACTCGACTGAGTTTCATCACAAAAATGACGACGTGATCTCCTGGACATCTAAAATTTCCAAGCTGGTTAGAGAAAAGCAGCCTGAACGGGCAATTAGGTTGTTCAAAACTATGCTATTGAGTGACCAAAGGCCAAATTTTGTGACTTTGGTGAGCTTAATACGCGCCTTTGGTGCATTCAGTTGCCAAGAAGTAATATGGGTAGCACATGCTTATGTGATTAAATTGGGGTTTGAGCTAGAAGCTCCAGTCGTGACAGCTCTTCTTGGCCTTTATTCCATGTTTGATATTGGAATAGCGTGGAGGTTATTTAAGCATTCGCTCCATAAGGATGTGATATTGTGGAGCGCAATGGTTTCGGCCTGCGTTAAGAATGAGAAGTATAGGGAGGCCATTCATTATTTCAGGAGAATGCTTCATTATGGTATAAAGGCTAATCACGTGGCTGTTATTAGTGTTTTGCCTGCTGGTGCTCATCTTGGTGGGTTATGTTTCGTGAATCAGATTCATGGGTTTTCTATAAAAAGGGTATTTTATTCTTTAACAAATGTTCAAAACTCACTTGTGGACATCTACGCAAAAAGTGGGGAATTGGAGGTTTCGGTTTCGCTTTTCAATGGAATATGGGATAAGGATTTGGTTTCATGGAGGACTATGATTTCCATGTGTATTAAGCATCAATGCGCTGGGAAAGGATTGAATATTTTCTTGAAGATGCAACGTTCTGGCGCTGAACCTGATGAAATCATCATCCAGCATACAATTTTGGCATTGTTACAAGCAAATGAGCTTAAATTTGGACTGGGATTTCATGCCTACATAGAGAAAATTGGATTCTTGGCTTTTATTTCAGTTGGCACCTCACTTCTTCAAATGTATGCTAGGTATGGGAAGTTTAGTTCAGCTAGGATGGTATTTGATCAGCTGAATCATAAAGATCTCATTGCATGGAGTGCAATGATCTCAGTATATGCAAAAGGAGGGCTGCCTCATGATGCCTTAAGTGCATTTAAACAAATGCAATCTATAAATGAGCACCCTAATGAGTTCACATTTGTTAGCCTATTACAAGCGTGTACTGCACTGGGTGCTCAAGAGCTTGGGGAAAGCATCCATGCGTTTGTAACTAAAGCTGGTTACTCGTCCAATGTTTATTTGAAATCCTGCCTGATTGATTTATACTGCAAACTTGGAAGGATAAAGCAAGGGAAGGCTCTTTTTGATGAAATTTCCACCAAAGATGTAGTATGTTGTAGTTCAATGATTAAGGGATATGGGTTGAATGGATGTGGATTTGAGGCTCTAGACACATTCTCTGACATGTTGAATTGCGGAGTCAAGCCCAATGATACTGTTTTCCTTTCTGTTTTGTCTGCTTGTAGTCATTGTGGGCTAGAGCATGAAGGTTGCCGTTGGTTTTATTCTATGCAAGAAAAGCATGGAATCGCTCCAAAACTTGCACACTATGCTTGCATGGTGGATTTGCTAAGTCGCCAAGGCAATATTGATGAGGCTCTAAAATTTGTGAAGGAAATGCCAGTGGAGCCTGATAAAAGAATCTGGGGAGCTCTTCTTGCTGGTTGTAGATCAAAACTTGACGGGTCAATTAAGGTGGCAGAGTTTGTGGTCCAACAGCTCAGTGCCCTAGAATCAGAAGACACTAGCTGTTATGAAACTTTATCGGACTTGTATGCAGAGGGGGGTAGATGAAAAGATGTGGAAAGGCTCAAAGATTTAGTGGATGAGAAGACATCAGCAAAGAGAGCAGTATGCAGCACAATGCAAACAAATTAATCATTTTACATTATTTCCAACTTCCCTAATCACTAGAGGTAATTTTTCAATTATTCTTATGCTTTGGCGCTATTCTTGTTGTTCTTTTTCCGGAAAATTTCGGCAACACTCATAATTGCGAAGGAGTGAGAGTTTGATAGCTCTTTGTATGTATTCAACCTTTTCTGATCAATGTTTTTGTTTGGTCACCATGTGATTAAATGCTGATCCTGAATTTTGAATCAAAATGGGCTTCTCCATACTTTGTTAATCCTGAGAAATTTGAAATAGCTGTTGAATAATGTATTTTATCGAGTGAATTCACAGTTATGTGCTAGTTGTCTAGATAGGAGGCATATCGGTAATATGAGAGGATGAGTGAATCTTGAATGTAAACTAAATGCTGTGTTGGTGCACTTGAGTTTTAGGTGATACTTGAAAAAAAAAAGTTTGAATTGTTTAGCACCACTCCTTTGGTGCAATTTATTTGATTTCTTCATTATATAATTTGTAGAGAGCAGATATAGTTAAAATCCGAATCACAAGAAAGAAGCAATTAGATGAAGTTGAATTCAAGATGCTGAGCAGTGTGAGGAAAGCTTGAATTTGTAAACTCTAACCATGTTAAACTGAATTTTCCATTCCACTCTTAGAATGCTAAAAGGTTGTCCATGGCAACATTAATATTATGATGACAATTTGTGTAATTTCAAATCTCATTGTTTTAAAGTACATCAGTTTTAGGATTCATTTAAATCTGCTTTGTTAGTTAATTAAATCTCTTCTTCATTTGACTGCCTTGAGGTCAGATACTAATGAAGTAGTTGTTGAATTAAATATACTTTTGAAACTTCCCCTGCTTTAGTTACTAAGTAGCATGACCTTTTCTTGTAAAAGCACCCTCTCTCTCTGGCGCACATTAACAGTTTCTTTCACATCGATGTTGAGTGTACCTGTTCAGAAATAAAAGAGCTATCCTTGAAGCTCTACTTGTTTGTGCTGAAGGCATTAGACGCACAAATGAAAATAGTTTCTTGCTTCCAGCAATAAACTATCTTCAGTGCCTTTTTCTGAGAAATTGTGATTTCAAGCTCTTCCAATTTTTTATTCACTAGAGCACATTAAAGTTTCAGTTTGTTCACTTGGTATAAGAACACCAGCCTATTATGTGGTCACGCAATGTGGAAATAAATTACATCAAAGCAAAGTATCATCAGGTTTGTTTTTCATTTTTAATTTATTTACATATAACTCCTATAGCCATGTTACTAGTTTATTGATGCAGCCTAGTGCTCTGAGATTCATCATGCAGATAAGGGTGAAGAGGCATGGTGGCATGAGAATTCAGGTTTGCGTTTCAACTAATTGATTGCAAACACTTGGCCCATCTAAAATTCAGAATCATGGATAAGGAATTCT
Source organism: Cnidoscolus chayamansa (assembly GCA_948266635.1). Taxonomy (NCBI): domain Eukaryota; kingdom Viridiplantae; phylum Streptophyta; class Magnoliopsida; order Malpighiales; family Euphorbiaceae; genus Cnidoscolus; species Cnidoscolus chayamansa. Next base: position 21,430 of record CAOGCB010381216.1, on the reverse strand, counting down.
TCACAGATGGTGGATTTGCTGGTGAAACATGTAATAATAAATAATCTATGATTCCATTCTAGATTTTTTTCCATCTGGTACTTCAATTTTGAAATCTTGTCATATGATTCTTGTTAGGGAAGTACAAGCACAAAGAGAACATTGCAGAGGGAAACCAGATTCTTGAAATTTGATTTACTTCAAATTTTGTGTACAAGTAATTTTAGTGAAAATATATACTCCCGCCTCTTTTTGTATGTCCTGTTGTTATGAATTGAATCAGAAAAGAGAAATAAAGGTAAAGAGTGATTGTTCTTACACTATGTTATTTTGTATTGTCGTTATATTTTCCTGTAGATGTAGGTGTAATAAAAATGTTATCACAAGTGTTTCTTTAGTTTTTTAAAAATTTCAATTTAGAAATATTTTTTTTTTTGTGTTTGTGTTTGTGTGTGTGATATGTGTATTATGTTTTAGAATCTACCCTGGAGGTATGTAGCTAAGGGATTTGATAAAGGAATTCTATAAGTAAAACCAGCTCAATGTAATGTGGTACTTGAAGATGACACTTACGAGGGAGAGAAAAATGGGACCCAAATTCGTTACAAATGTAAGTTTTATGTTTATGAAATTATCAACATTTCTTTTGGTTGTTATTTATTAGTGGGTTATATCACTGAGAGGATAGAATCACTATATTTTGCAGAAAGAAATGCATATGGAGACAAGGGCATTCGTTGCACCAGCGAATGAATCTTGGCAAACATTACGCAAATCTATTATCAATTACTTGAAATCTTCACGGTCAAGATTATTTCTTTTTCATTGCAATTGATTGATATCAAAGAATAAAGCCAAGGGAAAATAGAAGGCTCGTACATCTTAATCATGAATTCTGAAGGACGGTAAACTTTTTGACAGAATCAACAATTAAGATTCTGCTCGAGATTAGATAATAGTTTGCTTATAGTAATTATTTGCCCATAGGCTATAGCCTTGCGATGCTGGGAATTTTAGGTCTAGTAATTATAGACAATATGGTAGATACTGTTGACAGACACTTGTTGGCTCAAAATGCTTGAGACCAGCCAGCTGATGCATTCTCTTCCTTGTGTATTAATGGCTTAGAGTGAATCTCTTGAATAATTTATTTCTTCCGATACTTGTTGGGAAACTTTGCCAGTAACAGACTAGACTTGAGATTTGGAGCACAAGGTCAGTTGAACTTTATTTAGTAACTGTATGGGCACAAGACTTATATAGTTGAAGAGTCCTTGATTGATTGCTCAAATTTGGACAGTAACTTCATGGACAAGAAGACCTATTGTTCTGGCAACTGTTATGGTGGAGTATACTTGTTATGGTTTTGCAACTTAAAGTTTGTTCATGCATTTGCTTCATAAAGAAATATTTGACCTGAAGACACCTCTACTTTATTTAAGCCAAATGAAATGAGCATGAAACTGAAATTTGGAAAATGGGATGCACGTTCTACTTCACAACCCATTTTCAGAAATCACTCGATTCGTCTATATAATATTGTCAGGACAGCAACAGACTTTCCTCTTCTTCTTTTTTTCCTTTCCATGAATTTGTCTAAATAAGAGTTGGGAAGTCATTGTCTATTTAGACATCTCCTTTCAACCAACCCCCGACCAAGCTAACACATTCTGGAGATTTTTCATTCAGTTAGGCTGCTAAAATGGATTTCAGCCGTTTTAGCTGTTGCGGTATTTGTCAATTACTCTCTAATCTTTAATTTTACATAAGGTTAAGATTATATTTTGTTCATTTTTAATAAAGTTAAGAGGTTAAGATATGTTGATAATTTTCTAATTATAAATATTTATCTGATTTAATGTTATGTAATATTCAATTCGAAATTAGATTCGCTGGTCCAACCAGCTTGGAAAACGAACACAATTTATGTGAACTTACTAAATCATCTTAGTGCTTGAGACTCTGTGAGTATCTTATTCCCTATGGTTCACATGCAGATTAAGACCCACCTTATCCCCCATTATGAATGAACAAGTTGTCTTTGACAATCACATCATCTAAAAAATATCCCTTTTTTTCTGAAAAAAAAAAAAGAAGTTATAGAATAATATAGTATTGCTTATGGCTCGCTTTCATCAGGAATAGGAGCCTGCAAATTTGCCAAATCAAGTCCCTAAAACACTAATAATTAGGCAGTCTAACTCTTGATAAATGAGGTTTAAGTATATCGCTTCACTTTTAGGATTAAGTTGGAACGGTGGTCTCATTCAGTGCATTTTGGTGAAATGCATTGGAGTTAGGTGAGAATTAAACACTAACAAGTGTATTATTACATCAAATTAATATGTGTGGTACATAATAGCACTTCTTCATTTCTGCTCATTTGTAGCTTACTCAATGCCCCAAATGATCGTTAGATGGCCATGCTTGACCAATCAGGTCATCATAGCTGCTAATCCAAGTCAAATCATAATTAGCAAGGTTAATTTCTCATTGAAATAATTCATATTATAGTCTTTCTCACGTTGGCATACCCACATGCAATATATAACTCCACTAACCCACTATTATGCACGTCCAGTTCTACATACTCTTTGTTGGTGAATGTGAACACTGCTAATTCTGCAACTGGGTCTTTCCCTTCTTCTTGATCAGAGATCAGGGATTCCACGATCAGACGGCTGATATTTTCCATCTCCATGAATATGGCCATGTGGGTTTGCTCAAAGGAAGGTTTTCTTTTGGAAAGAAAAAGTTACAGAAGAGAGAGAGAAGCATAGAATAGGAGGGAACTGTTTCAAACTTCAATCACCTGCATGCTGACATCTACTTCTCAGATTCAAATCTTGAGCAAATTAAAGGTAAGTTTAAAGGAATGTTAGACCGTTGCCTTCAGATTTTCAAATCTATGTTTGCGTAATTCCAACAAGGAATTAATAATTTTTCAAAGACTGCTTTTACTTGTCAATCTTCAGTGTTTTCAGTGAATTATTTCCATTTCCGATAACAATAACGACCTATGAGTAACCCCCTTTTGCTTTTTGTAGCAACAAAGATGAACATTTCTTCTTTTTCTTTTCTTCTCTTTCATATTATATATTTCTTCCTTCTCGCAGTGTTGAACTCTGCAATTCAAGCCAATTCCCGGGCTTAAGTATCAGATTCTACTACTAGTAAATTCCCGTCATTCTGTTTTGTTTCTCTGATGACCAAAAAGAGGTTCCACTAACCAAATTTGTGCACACTTTCGTGATTGTCTTTTTCAAAGTAGAGGGTTGAGTAATTAGGCCTCAGATGGACACTTCTTCGAATTCCGATTATAGTTCTGATCTGGGTTATCTTCCCTCACCTACGTCTCTGGAGCAAACTGAAACTCCAGGCTTCTCAACAACAAGTGGAGAGTCTTTCTTGTTTCGCCGGACTTATTCAGAGACCTCAGCCTTCTCTGACCCCATAGAAGACAACAGCTATTCAAGCGAACCTTCTCCTTGTCACTGGCCACCAAACAAATCCGCAGCTCATAATCAGCCAGTTCTTGGAAGGCTAGGTATGAAGCAACGAAAGCAAATTATCGATGATCAAGAACCAGTAGATCTAGGTGAGCTTATAATCTGCAAATTTCGAGTCTTTTGGTGACATTATTCTACATATGACGAGCTTTGCTTGTATTTCTAGCAGAAATTGAGATGATGAAAGAAAGATTCGCAAAGCTTTTGCTTGGTGAAGACATGTCAGGAAGCGGCAAAGGTGTCTGCACGGCTGTCACAATCTCAAATGCCATAACCAATCTCTATGGTATATACATGCAATTCAAAGACAACATCAGTAAATCACTAAAAAAGAAAAAGAAGGTTCTTGTTTTCCTTTTTTCTGCTATTCTTATGAATGTTACTTTCTGCAGCCACTGTGTTCGGACAGAATTTGAGGTTAGAGCCTCTGAAACCCGAGAAAAAGGCTATGTGGAAGAGAGAAATGGATTGTCTTCTTTCTGTGTGTGATTACATTGTAGAATTCATCCCTAAGTCGCAGAATTTAAAAGATGGAACATCACTCGAGGTATTTTTTCATAATATGTATTACCAAGAGTTCAATGATGTAATCTTCTCATTTTTCTAGCATGTTCATTGGCTCTGCAGGTGATGGAAAGCAGACCAAGATCTGATATTTACATCAACCTTCCTGCGTTAAGAAAGCTCGACGCAATGCTCATTGTAAGACGATCATTTCTTTCGCTCGAACCACAGAAGTTATGTTTTCTTTCAAAGATCATAACAAACAGTTTTATTTGACAGGAGATACTCGATGGGTTCCAGGATATAGAATTCTGGTATGCAGAACAAGGAAGCATGTCATCAAATTCAACTCGTTCAGGTTCTTTTCGCAGAGTTATTGTTCAGCGGAAAGAGGAGAAATGGTGGGTACCAGTTCCTTGTGTTCCTCCATGTGGTCTCTCTGAGAAGTCAAGGAAGCACTTGAGACACAAACGTGACTGTGCTAATCAAATTCACAAAGCAGCCATGGCCATTAATAGTGGCATTCTTGCTGAGATGGATATTCCAGACTCGTACATAGAATCTCTTCCCAAGGTTTGCTAGCCAAGTCATTACACTTATTAACATTTGACTGTTACTGAGTCCGAAATTTAACATTTGTCGGATGCAAATTCAGAGTGGAAGAGCCAGTCTGGGGGACATAATTTACCGCTACATGTGTACAACAGACAAGTTTTCTCCAGACCGTGTTCTCGACTGTCTCAATATAGCATCAGAACATGAAGCACTGGAGCTTGCAGACCGAGTGGAAGCTTCGATGTATACATGGAGACGTAAAGCATGCATAAAACATTCAAAATCATCTTGGGAAATGGTAAAAGACCTCATGTCTGACATTGATCGAACCGACAAAAATCATGTTCTAGCAGAAAGGGCCGAGAGCTTGCTAATCTACTTGAAGCAGAGGTATCCTGAACTTTCTCAGACATCCCTGGACATATGCAAGATACAGTTCAATCGGGTAATTAAAGTGATGTTTTCATTCCTAATTTCCTGCGCTTCAGTGATGAATCTAACAGTGGAAGGTGAATATTGCAGGATGTGGGACAAGCAACCCTAGAGAGCTACTCGAGGGTCTTAGAAGGCCTGGCATTCAACATAGTTGCTTGGATTGAAGATGTTCTTTTTGTAGATAAATCAGTAAGAAAACAAGGTCAATAGAACAAAGGATATCTTAACGCAGGAGTTCTCCTACTACCTCAGATGAACACATTTTTGTAGAACACAAAAGCCAGAAAAAGGCAGAAGAATCTAGGAAATCTTATTTACTTGTTTCTCAGTTGTTATGTCTGTCATGAACTAAATTATTAGTTCGGACTTCAGGCAAGCTCTGTACCTTTTGCTTCTAGTGAAACAAGCTAAAGCTTCCAAAAATCTCCAAAAGAAAAGAAAGCAAAGAAAAGAAGAAGTAATATTCAATCGAAAAGAAATCAGGTTCGTAGATAAAAGAAAAACAAGCTACAGAATGATCTGCACACTGGCAATGACTCCGACTGCCTCAGCGGTCCTACAAATTACATACAGTAGTTACATAAAAGGATTACACAAAATAATGGGTTACAGCTACTTGATTCAGATATCAGTCAAGGAACCACTTCGGAGCCGTAAAGGCGGCAACCGTTTTCTTGGTCGAGAAACAGCAGAGGAGGAAGAATGAAAAGAATCAATCTTGGACTTGCATTTGTTATGGTCTCCTTTATTTTCCTCCAAACACTTCTTTAGAGCCTCAGCTTCATCCTGAGACATTATCCTCTGTGTAGATTTACTGCGGACACGAATTTCACCTTTCTCATTATCCATAATCTGCATCTAATATATTTTTCCGAAAGCCCAAAAACCAAATCAAGAATAGAGCACGTACAGCGAAAAACTAAGCGTGAAGGAGATGATGATAAGCTTACAGCCGGAAAGAAAGAGAGCGAAAGAAGACGACAATTGGAAAATGACAAAACTTTGATTAAGAAATGGGCAAATATAAAAGCAAAGATCAAACGTCACAAGAGCAGCAGCCGGCCTGGAGTTCATTTATAATCGATTGTCCTTGTGCCTCATTTGCTTTTTACGGATCACAAAGCTATTGGTCGATGCTTCAGCGAAAAAGAACTTGTTCTAGAGGTAAAACTAAGAGTTTCAATTTCCCGACTCAAATAATTGGGTTGAATTTTTATAATTAGCACAAACCCTAGTCTCCATTTGTTATTAGGTAAGGTTAATTATCTATGAAATCTATCTGAATTGGCAAACTTCTCTCCCCTGCCGCTGATTCTAATTCTTGATTGAGCTCTGTAATTAAGATGTACACTGCACACCAGTAAAAAAATACGATGTAAATTTCTTGAAGTGAATATACTAGACCACGTCGCATATATATGGTTGGTATCTCTAATTTTTAAGTGGCAAATTAGTGCGAAAGATGATAGTCATAAGCACAACGATACTTGCACAAATTATCAAATCTTCACATATAAGAGCAGCCAAAAGGCACATTGTGAAATAGTAAGAATTGCAGAAACAATTAAATCTTAAATCAATGGGAAACACTGTATGCTCCATACACAGATGGCTGCGAAGTAAGGTTCCAAGAACTTAAAAGATCTGCATGGCATCTGGATCAAGTTTCCAGGGAATATTACAAGAATATTTCAAATCCATCACATCAAAGAAACACACAAACTCCAAGACTATTTTTCACTGGCAAAAATCAAACATCTCATTCTGGGTTTTATCATGTCAGCATAGAACACTATCTTAAATCAAACTTCTCATCCACCAAAAAATGGAGTCTGGAACGGATACTAGCATCTTTGGCTCTATTATTAACAAACATAATATATATGAATTCTAGATCTACCTTTCAACAAATCACATGCAAATTAGATCTCATTTTAAATTTAACGACCCATTACTCATCTGTTAATTGATTACAAAAGTAGGCCAATACCAAACACCAAGAGGGTGACAATGTGTTCGATAAATCAACAACGTTCTATTTCTAATGCAGAAGATAACAAGTTAATGGACTACACATGCCACTATGAACATTTACCATCCATTCATGTATTAAACCATCACTGGCACTCTCACCTGGCACTCTCACATCAGTGCATGCACAAGCACACATTCAAAAGACACAGACACAGACAGAGAGAGACAGGATGCCACAATAGATTGACGCGCATGAAACAGATACAAATCGTCCTTGATATATTTGGCCCCAATGAATCGGGTAAAGAAAAAAAAATTATCTCTATATATACAACAAGCCTCCAACTGCACCTAGAGTACAAAGTCCAGATGCATGGTAATCAAAATGTTAGTAGTTAGGTGGGCCTGAGACCTTGCAGGGAAGGCTGTGTAAGAGCATCTTCGCTACCTTCACAACGACCACATGCGCCCCCTCCGGCCCCCCAACTCTTTCTTCTTCTCTCTTTAAGAGTGACCCTCTCACTCTTTTCTATCAAAGGCAGGAATGGCATAAACAAGGCGTGAACTCTGATGCCAAATATGCATATGATAAACAAAATCATAACTGTTGAGGGAATTGGTCTCTGAAGGCCAAATCAAGAATGGAAGTTAACTTTAATCAGCTGTCATCATCCACAGCACCAATGTAAGTGAGGTCTGTCCTCCTGACTCTCACAGCCCCCTTAAGCCAGCTGGAGGCTCGAAGATTAGCATGGTCACCACTGCCAATCAGAGCAGTGTTGCTCAAAGATGGACCTGATCCTATGCCATCTTCCAACAGTGTCCATGGGTCAATTTCCATATCATTTTCTTGTTGCAATGGAAATGGCTTGGACTTCCCTGGCACATTCATTGTCATTCGTGCCAAAGGAAGAGGACTTCTCTGTGAAGCGTTTCCAGAGTGAAACCCAGAAGTTGTGATACTGGGTTGAAGTGAATCAACAGCAGCAACAGGAACAGATGATCGATGGCAAGAGATAGACCATCTTACTGAAGGAAAAAGAACTGGCATTGCAGCTTGAATGCGCCACCGAATAGAACCAGGTAGCTGCATGCGATCTAAGTCATTCTGCATCCATAAAATATTTTATTTATTTAATAGAGGATGAATATGCATCTATTATGCAGTCAAAACTCAAAATTGAAAGGGAGATAAAATGGATGGAAATGAGAAAAGACGGGAACCTATATAGTACACCTACCCTAATCTTTATCTATGTATGTGTGGAAAACAAATTATAAACAATCATTTATTTATTTTCCATCCATTCAATAAGATTTCAATAGTTTACAACAGAGCAGAAATGGAAAGAAAAGAAATTCAACCAGTTGCCGAATAGCAAGTAGAAAAGAGACTCAAAATAAAGTCAAAACTTTCATACAACAGATACCAAGGAATATGGGGAAAAATATTAGTTCAATACATTAGCAGAAAAATGTAATGATAAGGTATCAAAGCCTCCAATAAGTGTTGAATTGATCATTCTTAACACTATCTGATCAGATACCGTCTGATGCATTTGACTATGCTGAAAATTAAACGCATACAGTCAGATCTCATTGGCAGCATTGTTAATAGAGGTGTTCCACTTTTTTCTTTTGCTCTGAGCTGTTGATTATGCTGATAAATTTTGCGTTACATTAACCATTACAATTTTCATAGGGCATCAAGAACCCATTTAAGATTCTCCATATCAAACATACCTGACAAATACAGGCTAACAATTAATAGTAAAATATTTCCCATTGTCAAATTGTAACCTGGTAAAGCACCTATATCTGAAAGTAGCCACTTTTTGAAAAAAAAAACCATTTTAACTCAAACAGCAATATCATCAGAGAACAAACCTGTAAACTATCCACCACCTCACGATCAAGTCCAGTAGAGTCCTTAGAAAACTCATTTACTAACTTGGAGGGGGACCTTGACTTCAGCCAACTTGGCTGGCTGTTACTTAACAATCCATGCAGGACCAACAGTAACCGATCAAACAGACTTTCACCACTCAAATCCGCATATACATTTTCCAACGGAGACTCAACCTCCATCCTAGATTGAAAACTTTGCAATGGAGAGAATGATAGGTCCGCATCCTCGTGCACAATACGATGACCAAGAAGACGAAGTATGACAGATGCAAGCATGTGCCTCATATTCCGGCCAGATGGCTCCCTGACAAGTCCAGAAAGCGTAAACTTAAAGTGATGTTGGGTATTTTCCATTGCAATTTAAAAGGAAAAAAATAAATAAAAGCATCAAGGAACTCGGAATCTGCAAGATGCACAGAGAGAAAGTAGTCAAAAGACATGATATCAATAAAATGATCATATATATGTGCCTGTCTCCTCCTCTATATACTAGGAAGTAGGCAAGAAAAATTACAATATGAAGACAATCTATGTTGAATGTTCTCATAATTATTGGCATGGCCAAACATAGTGCTCTGCACACTGCTGCACTCAACTTACAAAATTTTGGTAGTTCATTTTGGGATTAGATGTACACTTATGTATAAACAAAAAATGCACAGCTATTACAGAAAAAAGAGCAGCATTTTAACTGAGATGACACAACTATGAAATATAAAACACAAAACATCCAGACAACTAATGAGTGCCCATAAAAATTTGATAAAAAAGCAAAAAGCAGGAAAAGAAAATTTTAAGATTTTAACAATAGAAAGCAAGTTAAATGAAAGATAAATGATGAAATATGAAAATATTTGAACAATTACCCATCTGTGCATATGATAGGAAGCAATCTCAGCAATAATTGCAACCTCAGTGACATGGAAGCTCTCAAGGCTGCAGGGGGTGACAGAGCAGAATCAGCAAGTCCTGCTGTCCGTCTATTCATTCCTGGACTACCACCTCTCACAACTTTGCGACTACTACCCTTACTTGAAGGACCTTCTAATCCAGACGAAGTTGATCCTGCCTGCTTGGTTGCACCACGAGTGGCTGCATTTATCTGTTGCTCAATATTATTCAACTGCTTGATCAAATCACTTGCAAATGTATTGCGCGACTCATCAGAACCTTGATCGATGCAAGGAAGGACTAGTTCAATGAAAGCCCTTTCAGTTTCGTACTGGTGGCTCACACTGACGCCTTCAGAATTAAACATTGGAGTTGATCCTTTTCTGGATCTTTTTGTGTCTGTGCCATCTTCAACAACCTCACCTTCTTCAAGGGAGGTGACCTCAAAGCTCTTCTTGTCTCCTTTGTTTGTCACAGGATCAAAACCTGATCTACACCAGCCCCATGGCTTCCAGAACTGAGTCTTAGTTGAAAGATTCTTACTCTCTGCAATATTAATAAGGCGTTGTCTAATGGTTTTTCGTCCCAAAAGAACATCTTGGCCTCCTAAAAACCATTTAGCCTGCAATAACATTGAATCTTCTAGTGACCTCCCAAAGAGATGGACCAATTCAGAGAAAAGAGGTGCAGCATCAGGTCTGACCAATAATCTTGTGAGGATGATCACAATGAAATTGTTCTCATTTTCCGAAGCAGCAGCTTTTTCAGGACCAGGTGAAGATGAACGGATAGCATCTGCTAGAGATATATCCTGGGCCTCGAGCTTTTCAACAAGGGCTTGTTCATTCAAAAGTAACCTGAGTTCAACCCACTGCCAATGGAATTTTGCAGGCTGCAGAGTATCCAATACATTCACAATCTTATCCAGAAGCTTTGTTTTGTACTCTGTATTTTGTACTTTAGATCCACCAAGTCCAGAAACTCGATTGCTGTCATCCTGAGTGGACACAGACTGTGGCATTTTACAATCGATGATGGCATTTAAAAACAGCCTTCCACGAAGGGGAAGAAATGCTGAAGATTTAGACTGCATGTCCAAACCACTTAACATGGCAGCAAACTCTGCATCACTGGCATCTGCAGCTACAATATCATAAAAACCTTGACTGTCTCTCAAACATACATCCCGAAAAGGATGGTGCTTTATGGCATCACCTATCGCCATTGTCAAAGATTGATACAATTGATTTATGTCTTCACGTTTTGCAAGATCTTTGCTAAGAATAATTTGTCTCCATATAACAAAGGCAAATATAGAGTAGGCAGGTGGAAAAACCAAATTAAGAGGGAGCATTCGCTGCATCCTTGAAAGAGCAACTATAGATGGTTCACCCAAGAGTTCCACAATCAAACCATCAAATAAAGTTCTGCAATTCCCAATAAGAAGCCTGAACCAATGCACATAAACTTCAATTGAGTTATCCCCCTTAAAAGCTGGAATTGGACGGGTATTTCCATTTGAGTTGGATTTTGTAATCCTTACAAATTGAATTACATCTAATCCTTCCTTTAATCTGAAGACACTTACCATCCTCTCCAAGCTCGCAACACCATTAATAACAGCACCAACAACAAGAGTAGAGATTGCAGCAGCAATTTTATTAATCCTTCCAGATTTTGCAGAATTGTTCAACATATCATTGTTCATATTTGAATCTTCAGAAGACAGTTGAAACTGACTTCGAGAAGCCTTTCCCGGAGCAAGTGCTGTAGCAAGAGCAGAAAAGGCTTCTGCTGCAAGAGCTATCTCAAAAACCCGGCTCTGGCGCTCTCCAAGGGCTTCCTTAAGCAGACAAAGGCAGCTTATATGGATGCGCAAAATACATTTTGCAATACTTAATGAAGCCATAGCAGATGAAGAATTTGAATGGTTAGAGGCCACTGTAAAATCAGGCATTTTTGCTATAGCTGGTCCAATATTATTGACTATAGCAGATATAGCAGAAGAGACCAAAGAAGGGTCACCTTCTTGAGCAGCACCACCAGTCTGCCTAAAGCAATCCAGTAATCCCACAATTATTTGTTGAGCTATCTTGTAACCATCGTCAGATTTTTCGTATCCAGGACCTTTTTGTGTACCAGCACCAAAGAACTTTCTCTCTTTACCAAACAGATAGTGAAAAGCATCGTCAATGTGCCTTTGAACTATATCTTTCATGCTGATACCAGCCCTGGTCATCCGATTACCACTTATCTTTTGACGGAGAAAATCATCAAGATCTTCAACTCCTGCTGGAACTCCAAGTGGAAATCCACTCTCTCCATCCAGTGATCTACTAGGTTCAAGTTCAGAAAGAAGTCTCTTATCACAAGTTGCTTTAAAACTCTTATCCCATTCAAATACACTTGGCACATTGGCATATTTCTTCAACAAATACCGAGAATAAGTTAAGACCGCTGAACCTGAAATTCTGCCTCCAGAAGCCAGTAGTGCTGCAACACGTTGCATTGCAGCTGTCAAGACTTCAGGAATAAGATCTGTTGCAACAAGTATATTCTCATACCTGAACAGAAATCATTGAAAGACACATAAGATCAGAATCAAAATTGCTCCACAAAAGATTTAACAATATGCAAGCCAAGCAATGGAGAAAAATGATAGAGCGAAGAATGACACACATATAGAAACAGCATATATTTTATAGGAACCCACCCCTGAATAAAAAGTATGTGTTGAATAATACAATTTCTGTAGACAACACAACAGTAATGTTGAGAGGAAAAGCATAAAAATGACTTCCAGAATAATGCTTTTTAAGAATAGAAGAAGGAGAAGAACAGCAGTAACAATAACTAAAACTAAGCCTTAATTCGAAAAAAAAAAGTATTAACATACCACCATTCAGCAGAATGCATTCTGTAACCACAGAACTGCAATCCAACAAATGACAAACAAATCCAATTTTTTATGACATGAAAGCCAACAAGCACACCGTATGTGACGAAAAATAATGAGGTTAAAAGATGTTCTCAGCACAAGACAGTAGAAACTTTGTAATTAAGTAAAATTTGAATGCTCACCGTCGGAGGCATGATAACAAAAATGCCTCTCCCACTTCACATGCATGGTTCTCAACATTTCTTTGCAGCATCATAACATTCCTTCCAGTATGGATTGTAGGACTGGGATTGCTGATTACCTTTGGCAACAACCAGAGCAATAACGTGGATGCAGAAACTAAATCATTACAAACATCCATCAAATACAATACAACAGAAAGCTCATCCTCACCAAGCTTCCATCGAAAGGAGCTTCTATCATCAGCAGAAACAAAAGGCCTACTAAACTGGTTGGCCTTGGCAATATTCCTTTCAGAATCCTCAACAAGCTGTTTAACAGTAGTTGCCAACCAAACAGTAATGGACTTCTTCTCTAGATAACGTATTTGCTTTAAAGATCTTGCAATTGAAGCAATATCTCCACTGTGCATTGTTCTGATTCCATCCCCTGACTTGAGAGTTTCTCCTTCCATCCCATTTCTATGATGAGGGCAGCCAACCCTATTAATGCATACATGACTTGTAGAAGCTCCCTGGCTACCCTCAATTCTAGCAGCTGTTAACTGAGCTAGACTTTTATGCACAACCTTTTGCCTACCCTTAGAGACCTGTTTGGATGACTTCTGCAGTAGGTCAACTTTGGATGAATCTAAGGATTTGGACCCCTTCCGCATCCACCACGAATCTTCATCATCCGATATTGGAGAATGACCCTGAAAACAGGAGCTCTGTTCTTCATTTAACTTTTGTCTCTTTGTCCTTCTACAATCCTCACACCCTGATGTAGCTTCTATTGAATCCATTTTGTTGGATATGGACTCAGCAGCCCTCTTAACACTCCCTTGAGATTCATCCAGACCTATGTCTGATGTTGTGCATAAGTTAGGAATCTGTAACAGCAATGAAATGTAAGCCTTCAGGTCCTCAATGTCGCCATTTGACTTGACTTTTTTAGAAGTCAAAGTATTTGACCAGGACTGGATAACTGTTGACTGATCAAAAGAATCTGTGGAACCACCATCATTTACAGAGGTGAAATGATGCTTTTGCTTCTGCATTGATAAATTTGACTTAGATGAATTTTGGTATTGCTCACAAAAGAACCCACGCAGTAGAAGACGACGTTCATTTGAGTAGACATGCATGGCCTCCAAGAGTTCTGACCCTTCTGCAATCCTTGCCTCTTCTAGAACATCCTGGATGAAGAGTCCAGGAAGTTGCTTCAAGAGTTGACAATGTCTCTTCCATCTGTTATGGTCACCTACAGGCCCACTTGTATCCATAATTCCACTAATTATCAGCTGCCTTACATATGAATGTGGATAGAAAATCCCAGACCGCACGAGTTCCACTATAAGCAGCTGAAAACGCTTCAAACCTTCTCCTTTTTGAACTTCATGTTGATCAATCCAACAAACTATGATATCGTGTAATGGACCTGGGCTCTCGAATATATCTGATGAATTAGCATTTTTTCTAGCCATATTTTTTGAGTTACCTTTATTTTCATACCCATTTTCCACAGGAACTCTGCCCACATAATTGTGCTGACTGAGACCTTTGGCGAGACTATTGATTCCAATAGATCTCACATTCTTCCGTCGAGGCTTACTTTGCAAATCTCTCATCTTTAACTTAAGAAGCCGACTTGCAATATGAACCTGAGAAAAATCCTTTTTCCCGGTGAACTTTAGATCATTAGGTGGAGAAGCCCGAAAATCTCTATAGTCACATGTCGCCCACTCACATAGGAAAAATACAGAACAAACAAATGACAAACTCACAGTCCCAATCCATTTCAGTGATGATCTTAGGCAAGGACTAACTTCTTCAATCCAACCATCATCAACAGCTCCATCACAAAAATTTTCAAAGAGAAAACTATAAGCCTCTCTAACGTCTCCCTGCAAAAGCACTTTATCTAATGCTTGTACAGCTTTTGCTACAGTATGAACCAAATAGCCAGGGCAAGAAGCCTTCGCCAGATTATCTGCCCGTTTCTGGATGGATGAAACAACCTGATCAAAGGATAAAGACTGATATTGAGCATCAAGACCTTTATTTCTGAACATACCAACAACTCCAGCTGAATGATCTTTGGTCTTTCTTGCCTCCTCGTATACTTTCGACACAAAAGCCCCATCATTTACTGCATAAGAAAATACGCTTGGTGGTAAAGGAAAGCAATCCAAAGCAACAAATGTATCTGGTACAGCCAAAATCAAATATCGAAGCATCTCAATCAAAGCAGACGTTGTATAAGCCCTTCGAGAATTATCTACCAGATCTGATCCACCTGGAGAAGGTTCACAAATGTAACGAACTGCTACTCCCACAAGAGCACGTACATAAGTTTGTGATAAAACAATGGTATCTAGAACACCATATATGATTGATAACAGCATCTGCAAAATCTCAAGTACATCCTTTTCCTGGAAAAGCACACGTAAAAGCCGGAAGCAAAAACCCAATTAAGTAATTTAATTCAATCCTTTGCAACCCAAAAAAAATCCCTCTTATCTCAATAGAACTCAGAACAAAAGAAATTGGCACAACTAGAACAGTACCTGCAGTTGCCTAAGAACCCAGTCAATAATTAAAGAAGGAAGAAGAAGCCCTTCAGCATGGTGCCAATGCAAGAGGCGTACAACATACCACCACTTAAAATGTAGGGAAGGCTCCTCACCATCAAAAATCATTGGTACTGGATCACTCCTGTGCGGTACTGACCCAGCATATAGCATTCCAGGTGATCTATCTCTAGTGTGAGGAGCAGAATGGGAATTATTTCTGGAGAAGAATTCATCCAATAGCATCTGCAAGTAGTCAATGACATCTTTTGTCCAAAGCTCTGTCCGTGACAACTGAGTTTTATCAGGTGTGCCGGATGAGATACTAGCAGAACTAGGGCGGACCTGCAAATGACAACCATAATCTGCTATTAAAAGCAGTTAACTAGAACTAAAGGCATCCAAACATAGATGATAATGTTTAAGCAACTCTACCTGATTGAGGTAAGTTACTTTGATAAACCAAGTTGCTCTAAGTAATGGAACATTATTCCTGATAAGAACTTCAAAAAGAGACTTCCTCCTGTATCCATGAGGCACGTGATCGGCCAAAGATCGCAATCGCTTATGTGGTTGTGATAAACCCTAGCATACAAAAAGGAAGATGGGGGAAACTTGCAGAGGAAAAACCCAAACGGAGCATAAAGAAAAAGCATCCACAAGTATTTATTTTTCAGCCACAATATTCCTCATTTAGTACATTTAATACAATTTCTGTCAGCTAACCTTTAAACACATTACAGTATGCAAAAAAGCAAGTGGCTCCTGTGCTTATGAGAAGGCATTTTTATTAATTTTTTGCTTCTCTAAGTTGGTCTAAACTGTCAAAAATGCCCTTCTTCTTCAAGCATCCCATAATTTACCTGATAATTATCATGTTTTCTATAGCAAGAGGTCCAGAACCAAACACTAAAAAGAAATTATAAAGTAGCAATACCAGCAGAACACTTGCACTGGTAAAGAAATATAGCCTGTCCAAGGTATACAGCTTGCATCAAAAGAAACCTCTGCCACATTCTTGTTTAATGGCAGAGCAAAAGTATGTCTATATTAGGTTAATTTTGCCTCATCACACCATGTTTTGTTTTGAGAATTCAAAGCTTCCTATCATTTTAATATATTCTTAAAGAATCAATGTTTATTACAGACTAGTGCTATTATAGTTGGAAACAGACTACAAGACGAGTAAAACAAAATGTTTTGACACCATTTCTCTCCTTGCCAACCCTGTTCCCGGAACATCTTAAATTTCCCAATTCAATGAGCATACAGGAAGCATCAAGACATAACCAGCTACAACAATATAGTCTCTGGAAATAACTGGACAAATGTATTCAAGAATTACCCAACCAAACACCGTTATTATATCCAATTTGACCAAATAGGAAAGGCAAGTTCAGCTTGCAACCACCTTCAGTGATTGATTGTACATGTAACAAGTTTTGAACCTTTCATTATAACTAAATTTTGAACACAAGACCAAAGTGAGACTCCAATCATCATGCCAGTGCAACATAACGAAATGCATTTAGGAAGTGAATTCAGCCAGTTAAGTTCCCCTAGTAACACAGACATGAGAATCGCTTTTCCAAGATGATGATGCACTGCTCTTACAAACATTTTCCACCTAAACCAACATGCACAGCCACATAATAAACACACAATTACACAGAACAGAGGTAATATCAAATCATAACAACATAAATGATAATTTTAGTCGAACTTCAAAAGTAAAAGAAGCATTGTTGTCAGAATCGTAGGATTCATGATATTAATCATATGATTCGTATTGAATCGTTAGCTTTTTAATATGAATCGATGGTTAAATCATAAATTGTCAAAAATCAGAAAAAAAAAATCATATGAATGGGAGGTGAATCTTGTCAATTGTAACGAAACGATTAATTCATTGATTCACAAAAGAGAAGGGCATTGAATGATCAAATAAAAAAAAGAGAAAAAAGACAGAAAACTCAAGAAAATGACAACAAATTAATGAAAGACGAATGGGCAAATGACCCAATATACTAAGATAGTTTTAATTTTTTATAACTTTAATTTACTAGTTTAACACAATGAGCTTGACCACAACAAAAGGTTATTTGGTTTATTTTGATTTTTTGTTTAGCATATGATTTAGAATATATATACACACAATATTAAATGTTTATTATCTTTTAATAAAATTAATAGTATATATATATATATATGTAAATGCATAAACATAAATAAATGTATATATACTTTAAAAGTACCAAATCTTATGATTCGATTCTCTATTCTCGATTCAAAAACTTAAGATTTTAATTCACAATTCCACAACTATGAAAAGAAGTTACATTACCATCAGTTCAAAATGGAAAATGAATTGCACAATTGGTGGAAAACAAAAGAATATATACCTCAATCCATTTTTTCTTGAAGTCTTCACTACATGGCCTTTGCTCGGGAAAGACAGCAGGCTTAGTTAATAATGACCCAGAAAGAGGCACACCGTAGACTTGACCAGCCTGTCATATTAAGAATAAATGTGTAAGTTTACATTCATTGACGGATTTTCCATAACTAAAATATGTGCTGATTTGGAAAAGCTTTTCAAATATAATTTTTTTATCAGCATAAAGCCACACCAGAACATAATTGTTGTTAAAAAAATTAATTCCAAAGAAAAAGGGGGATAAAATAAAACATCACCTTTAGTTAGAAAGAACAGATGGATTACCTTACGCTTCTGTGCACGAGACTCATTAATGGCCCGTAGACATTTTCTGATTGCCTGCAGAGTGCAGAGAGAAGTGAGGCTCAACTATCACTAAGTGCCAGTTATTTTAATGCAATAGTTTTCTTTTAATTTGTAAGCATGCCATAGCTTCAGACATAAAAATATTCACCTCTCTGCATTTGAAGACAATAGGCTTGGTAAAGCCTTGAACCTGAGTCAATGAGACCTCTCTAGCTTCCTGATAGCTCAGCATGTAAACCAAGATAAGAATATGGCAAACTGACAGATAAGGTCATTCATATAGTTCCATGTAAAATTGTAAATACCAATAACCCATAAATTCCCAACATAAATTCAATAAGCCAATAAATGGTTCCTTTTCAGTTACGGTTAAAAACATAAGATCTAACAAATTACACCAAACAATCAAGTTTTTAGTAAATGGTAAAAATCAAAAAGTAAATAAAGTAATGGTTACCAAGAAACTATTGAAGTGCAGCATGACATCAGTAACTACACATCCATGGAAAAGCAATGAACTTTAATTGCTAAAAGTGTACCTCAAGTCCTTCAACTGTCTCCCTGTATCCAGACTGCACATATTCTCTGGTTAGAGTTTCCTCAGGGCAATTTGGAATCTGGGGATGAAAGTCGGGGGGGCCAAGTCTGAGATTTAAAATACAACCGTGCATAACAAGGATAAGAACCATATCCATATCCAGCAAAATGGCAGCACCACAAAAGATAAAAAAAACAAAAAAGAGAGAATATAAAAATTATTAAACGCTGTTGATACTATTAAATTACTATCTCAATTCTCAAATCATTCAGCACAACCAATGAAATAACCAAACTGAACAAGAATCCATGCTAATGCTGACTTTACCGGGAATTCAAGGGCTCTTTATCACACTTCAATTTGTATGCAGTCAATGGAGGTGGCCGCCTGCACAGTACAGAAACTGACTGAGCTATAGCATCATAAACAGCAAATTAGCTGCTTTTTGAGATAGCTACATTGAATTCCACTAGAAACCAGCCCAGATAAAGAATGAAAAGAGTATGTCTATCCATATAAAAATAAAATGCATACTATGGAAATACGAGACAAATAGTCCTGACAGCCTCCTAGTTATCAAGGCGAGAGGCAACACTACATAGATATAAATATCATATTACTACCTTCCTAATTAGTTAATATATTTATATAAAAATATATCCTAACTAATAAACATAATTATATGAGATATATATATATATATATATATATCTTTAATTGGTTAGCATAATTATAGACATACATGTGTGTGTATCTATATATATAAATATATGAAGTCAACTACGTAGATATTTATATAAATATTATATTATTCCCTCCTAATTAGCTAATATAATTATGAGAATATATCTCTAACTAGTTAGCATAATTATGTGATATATATTTTTATTAGTTAGCAACTTAGCATAATTATAGGTGGGTTATTTTTCCTAATTAATTAGCATAATTATAATGATATTTTCCCTAACTATTACCTAAGATTTAGTTCTCTAACCAGCTGCTTTAAAATGAAACTTTGGATTAGCGTTTGGTGTTCAAAAAGCCAAAAAAATAGAATTTTCCACCTCATTTGCAAGAGGCAGTGCCTTGCCTCGCCTCCCACCCCAAGCCAATCAAGGCAAGGCGCTTGCCTCTTGCAAGAGGCCTTGCCTGGCCCAGGCGAGGGGAGGAGAGGTAGCCTAGCCTGGCCCAGCGCCTTTTGGCGCCTTTAATAACCTAGACAGGCCCCTATTCTATATTAGGCAATCAAACCACAAATGAAGGGAAATTATGAACACTGCAACACAGTTTCAACAGATAGAATCAGGACATGTATTTAGATTTTTTACCCAATTTTAAATAATTACAACATCAAGATGACTGCCTATAGAGATTCAATACTCTTACTTTCAGCAACTACTAATGGGCTATTGCTTAATAATAATCACAAAAAATAGTATATTACTTTCTAATCATCACAAAACAAGGAATTCACATTTATAGCCATTAAGGAGCTTTAAAGTGGAAACAAAGAAGTTGACTGATCAAGGGTGGAAGCTGAAGCTCATTATCTGCATATCACAACACATAAATAGCACAGTTTAATTGGTTTACCTAGAATTAATAGCTGATAGTGAAGAGTCAGCCCTGGCAGTATCCCTAACAGATGCCCCACCAATTGGATTATTATTAACTGCACCAGTGCAGCTGGGAGCATGATACCTTTGCATTTCTCCAAAACTGTCACCGGCATACTGCTCCCAACATCAAATCACTACAAGAAGCTGTAGAAGCTAAACTGCATTTCATTTAATATCCAGAGATAAAAGTCAAAATAAATATATACTTGAATGGTATCCTAAACAGGAATTACAATATTCGAACTGCAGGCATGAAAGATAACATGATAAACTTCCATCAAACACTTGATAATGTGAATTGAAAACTCTTTCCACGGAGTACTATATTCTTAGACACCAAGTAGATTACTGATATTACATGATAATCTTTGACATTTTGGACAATAAATAAAAGAAACAGATGTCCAGCGTCAAAACATGAGGATGAAAAGATGGTTAGTCAATGCTCCACCATGATTTAAAAACAAAACCCCTTTGCACAACAACAACAACAACAAAGCCTTAATCCCAACCAAGTTGGGGTCGGCTGTATGAATCCTCTAACAAATAAGCTCTCAGGTAATAACCCAATCACACTCCTTCCATTACTCGGATTTTACGCCTCCATTCCAGTCTATTACTAACTAAATCTATATCAATATTTAAGGTTCGTAAGTCCCTGTCTATTACTACCTTCCAAACTGTCCTAGGTCTACCTCGACCTTTCTTAGCCCCATCAACCATCAGGTTCTCCCCCTTGCGGACCGCCGCATTGGGAGGTCTCCGTAAAACATGCCCAAATCATCTAAGTCTTTCTTCTCTCACCTTATCACCAACCTCCGCTACCTGTACTTTCTGCCGAATATGCAATTTTACATGATAAATAAATTTAAAATATTAAATAATAAAAATGCTCTTAATATATAATAATATAACAATGCATTATTTTAGAAGTTATAATGGAAGTAATAGAAAAGGTATATTACAAAATCATTATTTACAATTGAAGTTAATTTTTTTATTTCTGTGAATTTAACTTTTACATGATAAAGAAGTTTAAAATATTAGATAATAAATACTCTCTCAATTTTCAGTATGCATTTGTGTTATAAGAACATGTTTACATCATTTTATTCATGTATATTTTAATTAAGAATATTTAACCA
>CAOGCB010380928.1:0-15638 GCA_948266635.1 Cnidoscolus chayamansa | reverse complement strand
CAAGATTAATCAATTTTTATTTCTTTTCTTTTGGGAAAATATATTAGATCAAATATTAGAATGTATATAGTGCTGAATGAATAATGGATCAACGCAAAGTTGCCACAAAATTTAAAGGCAAATGTAAGTCATTTGAATTATTAACACATCTGAAACCATATTCTCGATTGCATTAAAGAATGATTGAAATTCACAGGGTGGATATATGGTGAAGCTTCCAATTTGTTACCAATAGAAGTAATGATTTTCAGTACATAGATTTTGGACTGCAAACTTCATCCACAACCACACTTGTAAAATCATAGCAATGACAGGAGTTTTAAATTGACAGGCTTACCTAACCTGCAACTTTAGCAATCATAGGATCTGAACGCAGAGGATTATAATCTCCAGGTAGCCTATATAACAACGCCTGCAGAAAAAAGTCAAGTACAAAGTCAAGAATACGTATTCTTGCAGCGCTGTCTAAACGAGGAAGGAATAACAATAACAGCTTAAGAAACCACTAAGGATTAATGCAGAGGACTAGTGTGGTGTTAAAAATATCACAAATTTCTTAAAGATGAAGGGATATGAGATACTAGTTCAAGATTTCACCCAAGAGAAGGAATGATTGTTCTCAGAGTTTGCCGCACTTCGAAGTAAACAGCCATTAACCAGTATCAAACATTTTAAAACAGCAAAAACATAGGAAATTTGTAGGGAAAAAAAATAATTTTATAAGATATGTTCAGCTGGTCAGCAATATTGCCAGATAGAAAGAGTAGAGCTTCTTTCCCCTTTCCATGTCCATTATCCAAATTTGACTATAGTTCCAAGTGAAAATAGCATATAAATTGAAACGAGTAACATTGTGCATTAAATATTAATCACTATATACTTCTGTTCTGGCAATAATGAGATCTGTAGTCTCTGTACTGCTTGCCTGAGATGGTTGAATGAAATCTTCAAATACTGCAAACTCTTTTGGAAATTTTACAGTTGGAGTAAGAATATGGTGACTTGAGTTTGAGAAGCCACCAGCACCTCAATGATAAGCAGTTGATCTGCAGGTTCAAAACAGGTATATCATCTGAGATCAATATCATGAAGAGAGAGAATATTTCAAAGAACACCCAACTCTTGATTGCATAATAATTCATCACTCTTCCTCGCAACTTTTTGTTTGAATCTCATCAATGGCTGCCTTCCCTGAATAATCATGAGAAACAATCACCATACACAGTGTCAATACCTATACTTCTACTACATTTCAAGAAAGGGGTTGTGAACTTCAAGATAGATTTGCTTCAAGATCTATGAGATTTTTTACTTTCATTTAGGTCCCCAACCCAAAATTAACAACCACTTATTCCTGCTAAGCCTACGTGTGAGTTCAGGACAAGGAGTTCAACATCTGAACTATATTGCCACAGGCTTCCCACCAGAGTAGATGTGTGCAGCACCTACGTTATCAATTAAAAGCCTTCCTGCTAATGAACAGAAACCTTTGTCATGCAATTCAGCGAGACTGACTTTATTATGTATCTCCATCAGGAATGGAAATGGAATAAATTACTCGCATGAAAACCAGAACATGTACTTGCATTTTCTTTTGCTATAACAAACTCATGAACATATATGTAATAAAACATAAGGTATTTTACCAAGAATAACAATCCATTTAGGAGACAATGTATGAGCCTACTGACTTCAAACATTGAGAAAATCAAGTGTAGAAGGAAACCTTCACACACTCAAATGTAACACTACTTACAGCAAGCAACGTAAATCGATATCATTTTTCGTCAATCCAAATGAAAATAGAGCAGCAAATGTGGGCAAAACCTAGAAGTCCAGAAATATGTTATTACAGAAACCACAACTCCTGAGCGAACAGTATATCACAACTCCAAATTCCTTCTGATACCAAAAGAGAGACCTCGCAGAATTGGCGCTTTTGATTTGATAAATTACTTGTTAAAAAAAATGACACAGGTTATCATTCTACACCTGGATAGATTGATGTCCTCTTTCATGATAAACAAATTTAAGCTCGCCGGCATCAGTGGCCTCGTGGCCACAAGCTCCATTGCTCAAAGCATAAACCGCTGCATCTCTGTTCATAGAAAAGGAAAAATCTAGCTTATATATATATATTAATTAAAAAAAACAAACAATTCAGCATATAACAGGGAAAAGGACTCGGGGAATTTATAAGCAAGAAGACGATCAGGATCGAACTGTGAACTCTCCGCCATTAGAGTCGCTTTTTGGGAATTGAAGAAGCTTTTCAAGTGGTAGAAACTAAAAAGATTAAGACTTGGTGGGTCGGGTCCTCTGAACAGAGACCGTATAAACATTTGGATAACTGTACAAGTACATGGAAGCCGGATGGCAAAATTAAATTAATGTATCGTCATCGGAGCCAACGTAAATTATATATCTGTAGAACTTGCACCTTTTTTTAAGAACATAAAAGGAGAATCTTTTCTTTCTCCTTTTATAAGCTTAGGCTCCATTGATTTTTTTTTTTAATTATAAAAAATTCAAATCTTACATAACAAGGATAATAATAATAGTAATAATAATGAAATAATTGTACTATAATTTGTATTTGATTTAATAAGATACAAAGGTGCAAAAATTGATTAATCGGACCCAATTCATAATGCAGTTAAAAAATTGGAATATTAATCCTTTCTTTAGCAATGTTATAAACGTTGGGATTCTCCCTGTCAATGAAACTAAAATCATGCCTAATTATCAAAAACACACTCGAGATTAATCGCTAATCATTCCAAAATGTAAGAATTCAGCCACATATGAATTCGCATACTCAGCACAATAGAAGCTCAAAAAATTTTGGGAATCCTCAGTCATCAATGCCATACTGAAGCATAGCAAATACCAAGAAAATGGAGTTACTACAACAGAAGTCCTTTTCCAGCTAAAATGTACACCTATTTTTCACATTCTGTCTTCTCTCCTCCTTGGTGCACAAGTAATGATTTGATCCACCCTGAGAATCATCTCAGCAGCCTCAGTTGCAGAGAGTAGTACGGCCTGCTTAACTTTGAAAGCTTCAGAAATTCCTAGCTCAGCCATATCTCCCACCTGCAATATTTGAAAGATATCACGAGTCAAGAAATGGAAATATAATACAATGACCATTAAGACTTGGCTTTCTAGTCAGAGAAGCAAAATTAACATATTACAGTCAGTGTCGTGTAAAGTACACCAAAAACAAATACTACTAAAAGCTATCTTCTCTCTCTCCTTCAAACAAACTCCCTTATACCGCCTCAAAATTTAGAATGAATTACATTGCAAGACGCGATCATGCCTCAAATTTCAAAATAACAAAGAAATCTCAACATGCTTTGGAATAGTCCTGTGAATGAAACTATGCAAGTACAAGAGGATATTGCATCGCAGATACCATTACGCAATGCATACAGCATTAAGAGCTGAACCTAAAGTTTCCATTCTTGATACTTACGGATCCAGTGATGACATCAATCCCTGCAGTGCAACTCTCCTTCTGGTGATCTGCTCGGAGCTGTGCTATCAATTCAGCACTGTCTAAACCAGCATTATCTGCAATGATAGTTGGAATTGCAACAAGTGCCCTTGAGAATGCCTCAATAGCATGAGACTTCTTCCCTGGAGTTACACGGGCAAGCTCATCCACATCCTTCGCCATCACCATCTCAGGCCATCCGCCCCCAAGCAAAACTCTACTGTCGTTGACTGTCTGAGACAGCACACACAAAGCATCATGCAGAGATCTTTCTGCTTCATCAAGCACATGATGGCTGCCACAGATAATGCACATAAAAACATGAGAAGTGCTATTAAAAGGAAAAACTCAATTCCAATGTTAAGGCAACTGGACATATCTAATCATATGTTTGTATTCATGGGTTTAGACAATCTATTTTTGGAATTCGCTTGATGTTTATGAAATTATATTATAGTAAAATCCAAAAGTAAAAATGTCTAAAAGATGATGGATTTCACATTAACAGCAAGCTAACATAAGAACACGATCAAGACACAAATTACACAAGGTTGGGCAAGAACGGTGGACATTTGATGTCCTGCATCCCCACTATAGAAATATAGCAAAAGATAAAGGAAAAAGAATGCTTTCAGAACTAAAGCCACTAGCATCATAACTGCAATCTAATTGCACATCAAAAAAAAAAGAAAAAAAGGAATTTCAGCTCACGGGATGTCACAGCCTTCCTATCCCCCCTGCCTTCTGCAAGGAGGATGTTACACAGCTCAAACCTGTGACCTTTCGATCATAAAAGAGCAATTGAACTATTGCACCACAGCTCATTCTCAATATCATTTCATAATCTGGAAAAACATTAAAAAAGTGAAGTTCAAATCGCACACCTTGCACCTCTCAGTACAATAGTACATGCCTGACCCATTTCAACACCAGAAAAGTGGATCAACTTGTCCTCACCAATCATGATTTCCTCAATAAGCTTGCAGTGGCCAAGCTTAACCGACTCAGGATTATCAAAGGTTGATGCAATTTCACCACCAGTCACTAAAGCTAGCCGTTCTATCCCATCAAAATCAGCATGCTCAATTGCAAGTATTCCGGCATTAGCAAAAAGTTCCTCTGGGAAATTGTAAATCAATTGCCTGTTGACAAAGCAGTTAATCCCATGAGCTATTATCTTATCCACCTTTTCTCTCATTTTCTGCTTCTCAGCTGCTTCAATATCTGCAACCCTAGACATTGAATCAACACGAACTCGTGCCCCATATATTTTCACTTTGTCTGTGTCCATTGCAGTATTTGCCACCAAAATCTTTGCATTCTCTATGCGCTTTGGTTGCCCAACACCTATTTTCTTGTCAAGAATAAATCTGAAGAGGCAATAGACACAAATTTGAAAAACTCATCAGGTCCCAGTAGATCTTTAGAAGTACACAAGAGTGATGCATCCTAAGACAACTAAGCAAAGATGTTAATCCATGTTCCTTCTTTTATCACAATATGGTTATTTAAAAGCAACAAATGGATCTAAAAAGGCACTGTAGAAGTCAGAAATGATTTACTGATTTACACAAAACTTCTGAGTTATGAAATCCTCAAATGGACTCCGAAACTCCATGTACTCACCCTTCATCCAAGAAAGAATCCTTTAGTGATCCCCCAGGCTTCTTGATAATTTGGATGGCCTCTAAGTTTGTGCTACCCTGCAATTTCAATAAGCAAAACAAGCAAATAAAAAAAATAACAAGCAAATAATAAAAATACAGCATAACTAATAGATCTCAGAAGGGAGAAAAGATTGAAGTATCAGGTGAAGAACATCCACAAAGAATACGATAACATAAAAACTGTAGAGCTGCATAAATTCTTTTGAATATCCAAGCATAATGATTGCACTTGATAGAATATTAAAGCTATTACTATGAGTCTGACACATTAAAAACAACAGCAACAAGAATGTGGATTATAGTTCACCTTTAGCCTCAAAACAGCATCAACTGCTAGTTTTCCAAAATGTTCCTTATCCTGGGATAGAATTTTGGAACTCAAAGTTGTCATCGCAATCTTCATCAAGTCCAACTTGAATTTCTCTGCATTATTCAATAATGCAATGCATTAGACAGACACTGATGCCAGACAAGAAACAACAGTAAAAGCATGATCAAGCTTATCAAACACATGCAAATATATAGAGTGCTTCCAAATAAAGAAATTATTATGAGATCAACTTAAGCAACAGTTCATATAATTACATTTCAGATGTGTAAACTTAAAAATAAAAAATTAAATAAAGAAACAAACAACACAACAGCCTGCATGCACTGTGCAGGACTAAAGAAAAGACTGGCATTAGTATTTTAGAAATAATAAACACCTTCATTCTCTTTGTTGTCCACAACTTTATGTAACAAAGCATTGCGAGCACATTCTGCTGCCATTCGATAACCTGAACAGTCAAACATGCACAACTGTAATAACTCACATTATGAGAGTAAAGTTTTAAATTTATAATGACTTGTCAAGATTTGGTCTACACAATCATAAAAACAAGACAGCATGATCTTTGGCAATATTCAAAGCACAGAGATTGCAACAGAGAGAGGGAGGTCGGGGTGGGACAATATTCAGCTTCATTAACAGCAGGTCAGCATACATGACCTTACATGATATTGTCATTGATAGAACTTCCCCACCACTATGCAAAACAGAATAATGTTGCCAACTTTTCTTTCGGTAAATATAGAATTATTGAGAAGGGAAAGGAGAACGTTTTAAGGAAGAAGATAAGTCATCCTCTAGATAATAGAATATGACATGACAAAGAAGATAATGCCTGTGGCAATGTTTCATGGGACAAATTATAAAAGCTCAGCACTAAAATTTGGTTTGCAAGAAAGATAAAACAGTTTTTACACAAAACTTCTACCCTGAGCACAAGCAATGGAGCCATAGACAGTCAAGAAAAATCTAATACACAAAATATATGAAGGGATTTGACCTATAGGCGGCATCCTTTTGTATGAATCTACCAACAACATGAAATAAAGCTGGAAAAACCATAAAAGACCAAAGATGAGGAACAAGAGGAAGATGATAGTTCCAAATGTTGGATTTCAAGAAAAATGAAAGTTCAAAGAGCCCCCATGATAACAAAAGACAGTAAAATGAAGAGGAAGAACTTGAAGAAACACAAAACCAAATATTTAGAATAAACCTGCAATTATTGTCATAGGGTGAATCTTCGCTGCCACCAACTTTTCTGCCTCCCTCAAAAGCTCTCCAGCCAAAACAACAACAGAAGTTGTCCCATCACCAACTTCATCATCTTGAACTTTTGAAATGTCTGAGCAATGAAATAATGACTTCCATCAAGCTACAATTGACATCAAAATATACTAGGAGCTAGTGTACTTGGTTTTATAGATATTCTCAACAACTTCCTGCCATGGCTAGCTGCACTACATTCAGTTCCATTTCAATGTGTTTATTTCCTCTTTATAGGAAAGAAAAGGCTAGCAAATAGGCTATGCTTTAGGCAATATGTAAATATTGATACAAAGACTACAATTGAATGCAAACATAAAAAGTGATATTCATCATCTTGAACTTTTGATATGTCTGAGCAATGAAATAATGACTTCCATCAAGCTACAATTGACATCAAAATATACTAGGAGCTAGTGTACTTGGTTTTATAGATATTCTCAACAACTTCCTGCCATGGCTAGCTGCACTACATTCAGTTCCATTTCAAAATGTTTATTTCTTCTTTATAGGAAAGAAAATGTTAGCAAATATGCTTTAGGCAACATGTAAATATTGATACAAAGACTACAATTGATTGCAAGATAAAAAGTGATCTTCATCAACAAAATTTCCACCTTCTTCTAAAAAGCAAGAAGTTCAAATAAATCATAAGCACTCTAACTAAATCAGATTTTTTTACTTTGTGTACTTCCAAAATCAAAGAATAAAAACAGGAAAAGAAAAAGTAGAAGAATATGCATGACAGGAGCAGCGAAAGTATACCAACTAGAACTTTAGCAGCTGGGTTATCAATATGAAGGGATTTTAAGATGGTGGCCCCATCATTTGTAACAGTGACTTCACGGCCTCTGCCAGTTGATTGCAAAATTTTATCCTGTGCAGATGAAACAACAGATAAGCAGATTGCAATATGTGCAATGCTTTTGAAATTGGCAACATAATAATGAAAGAAGAAATCATACCATTCCCTTTGGTCCTAATGTTGTCTTGACCAAGTCAGCAATTGCCATTGCACCAACAAATGATGCCTAATGAAAAGAATTATTTGAATTATGAAGGGAAATAAAAATAATAAAGATAGGTAGATGGACAGATAGAGATGGAAGCTATCTTGAAGCAGATTTTGCAGTCAAAAGAAAAAATCCATAATGGCCATAAGCCCAGAATGTAATAGAAGCATCATTTTCCAAGACAGCATGCGTAACAACAAGGTCTCGACAACTTTCTTTCAGCAATTTTGTTAATAGTATGCATTATTAGTTGATGTCTAGCTTCAAGCACGCATCATCGTTGCAATGCAAATCAGGACAAAACTCACCATTCGGGCACGCTCTCCTTTTTCTTCACTAGCTTCATCTTTAAGAATGCTCTCAATCTGTGAATAAAAATTAAAAAAAAAAAAAAAAACACAATAATCTACACACGAGAAAGAAAACAAGTGTTCCAAAAAGAAAAGAATGGGTGGAGGATAGAAACTGAAAAAGCAATCAGTAGCTAACATACCGCCATTACACTCGTGTAAAGATGCTCAGTATTAGAATCTGAAAATTATTAGCACAAAACATTAGGACAATGAAACAGACCTCCTCGGAACTTATGAAGTGTGAAAATAAACCTAAGCTACAACGACTATCTATAAACTTTCTCTAGCATCTAAGAAACGAGCCAATCAGTTGCTTTAGAAAAAGAGCAGATAACAATAACAATAACGATACAACAACAACAATTGCCAGAATGCTCAATAAATAGAGCTTTTGGTAGTATATCCCATTTTTTAGAATCATTTTCCCAAGAACCAAACAGAATGAGTGAAAAAACGAACATGCTACACAAGCAGAAATGTATTGCAGATTCAAGAGCAAGATCGCAAGATGAACTGGAGAGTGAAACTAAACCCTAGAAAGAGCACAGAAGTTAGTGCGCACCTGAAGTGAGATTGGAGACGATCGAAGGAGACTTCTTTTGAGACTTCGGATCCCGCCGAAAATGTGACTAGGGCGTCTAGTTATGATTTTTGCTTCAGCAGACAGCAGCACTCAAGTGATACAGTACTGATCACGTTCATCATAGTATATGGGTTCTCCCCGTGATCAGAGTGAAGGGCCAAACATCAAAAGTCAGATTTGCGGCATCTATGAGTGGGCCAATTGACCCGAAAAAACTGAGAAGTCATGATTGGGCCGACGGACTGAGATGGTCTCCTATAGATGGCCCAAGGCCCAACCCATTAATTTGCTTAACTTTTTAATGGTTTGCATGATTTATACTAAACGAGATAATTAATTAAAAAAAATCAATTAAATAAAATAAATTGATTTTTTTTTTTTATAAAATGTTTACTTTTAAAGTAAATTCTCAACACTATTATACATACATAATAGAAAAGGCAGAAGCTATTATAGATGGATGACTAAATAACCAATGTTACTACAAACTTGCATTCATTGCGTGAGCGAAGCCAGCTTGAGAATGAGCTAGCCTTGATATAACAAGTAAATATATAGAAGGGAATACAATCATTAGTGGAAAAGAATGTGACCTCGAGCTGAAGTCATTAAAGAGTTCTAATCGTACATATATCATATGCTCCTCCATATTTAGTTTTAGCCTAAGCAAAGCAACCCAATAGAAAAACAAGCACCAAAAAGCTTTTCTCTTTGTTTCATTCCTCCGAGGCTTCCCTGCCTTTCGTGATGAACGGTAAACACAGTTTGGCTTAAGCTTAAAGAGGTCGTGTGCTCCGACCACTTGCTTTACCACAAAGAAGTGCGTTCTTTGGAATGGGAAATTCATCTCTAAGTGAAGTTGATGTTGTATAAACTCTCAAGTATAGCTGCTGGCCAAGGTATTGTCGAGCCCAGAACTCTGTCCTTAAGTTCCACATGCCTACGTTGTCAAGTGGCACGTAAATAGCAGTCCATGACTTGGGATAAACCTGCCCTCACCCATTCACAAGTCACTACCCGAATATGAGACAGGACAGCATATGAGTTTTGTTTATGATTGTTGGAAGGAGGCTTTCGTCTCTCACCTGAGTTGTGCATCGTGCAACTGCATCTCGGAGATTGTATTGGTTCCTGCTATCTGATGTCCATTGTCCTCCATCCATACTGCAACGAAAGTTTTTTGCTTGTCAGAGACAAAATAAGGTTAAAATGTATTGGAGAAGGAGAACAAACACCTTGTAGTTTATGTGCTTACCCCACAACAAAGAAACTGTAACCATCAAGATGCCAGCTCTGGACGATGTTTTCGTTGTTCTCGAATACAATTTCTACAAACTCTCTATAGTTAACTGTCAAAACTGACGTGTCAAGATAAATTCCACCTCCATAAGGTCTGTCTGATATGCTATTCTCGCGGAAAACTCCCTGAATTTTGAAGAAGTCTGCGAGCTTTAGTGGGGTGTCTGGGGCGACAAAGGACACACTGTTCACTGCATATCTCTGCTTTCCATTAACTTGGCCAGCAGAACTTGCAAACCTGATAGTTCTGGTTGTGTTGATCATACCATAGTGGTATGAGCCTTGTGGATTTGGCCTTGGTCCACTTGCTGTAAGATTGGTCCTGAGACAAGGCACATTTAATTTGAACAACATTGACAGGAAAGTGGAAACAATTGTCTAAATTCAGCCCTATATCAGTTTATCATGTCGGGTATGGACTAAATTTATTAGAAATAACTCATAAAAGCTAAAAGAATGAATTATATAGGACCCATATAATAAAGAGCCGAACATGTCTCATTTTTGTTGCATCTATCTAACAAATTTTCATAACCAACGAGGTGCAACTAAGTTTTCTACCAATGGACCCATGGGTTTAATGGTTAGGCCAGTGCTATTTTGTCAATGGAGGAACAGGTCAGGCCCAAAAGGAGCATAGAATAGTGGGATTGATAAGAACATATATACCTAATTGAGCGGGCCTGGTTGAGAGACCAGTCAATCTGAATGGTGGGTCCACCAGGAGGTGGGCCAGAAACTGGGCCAGCAGAGTTACTGTAGTGAAGAACACCGGTGGTGGTGAGGATCGGAGTGGAGAACCGAGAGGAAACCACAATGTAGTAGTCCTGACCAGGCTGGTCAGCTGTTACTAGAACAGAGTAAGA
The DNA here is from genome assembly GCA_948266635.1 of Cnidoscolus chayamansa. Taxonomy (NCBI): domain Eukaryota; kingdom Viridiplantae; phylum Streptophyta; class Magnoliopsida; order Malpighiales; family Euphorbiaceae; genus Cnidoscolus; species Cnidoscolus chayamansa. The sequence goes on along the minus strand of CAOGCB010380928.1, from coordinate 4,758 downwards.
TTGGCCAACATGAACATCAAGTGAAGAGTAGGTGGTCTGAAGAGTATGTGTGCCCTCCACTTCTACCAACTTCATTTTATGGTTCTGAATCCGAAAGTTGAGTGAATGTTGCAACCCAACATTTGATATTCTGAGCCTGTAAGTTTTTCCTGCAACAGATGCACCAAACAGTTTGAGACTTCCTTACATATGATTAAGGTTGGATCATGCACAACGTTGATCATCTACCTTGTTCGACAGTAAGTGCATAACCATTGGGTCCGCGACCATTGATGAGGATTCCATCAGGGAAAGGTAGCTTCTTACCACGATCCAAACGAGCCCTCAATGTCTGTAAGAACTCGCAATTAGATCATGCATCTATGGGCATGGGCTTACACATACCGAACACATTTAAGATTAGAGCAATTAGTACTGGGCCGGCAGATTTGAAACAAAAAATTGAAGGATTTTCAACAAACACGTGCTGGCCCATAGAGAAAAACAACAAGTGGAAGGAATGCACATGCAACATTAGAAAAACCTAATTGTAAGGGACCCACAATGTGCATACTATACAAAAGTTGACTAAATTAATTCCGGACAACTGGGATTCACTGAGGACTGGACAGTCTTTGTCTGTACATGCGATATAAAAAATAAATAAATAAAATTCTTCTTACAAGTTTTATATAAACCCACATGGAACAGAGGACATGGATAAAAAAAAGAAGCTAACAGAGACGCGCAATTAAGGCACTCACATCAACGAAGCTTCTAAAAGAAATCCACAGGAGAATTTTCTCTGCCTGGTTTCCATTACAATCCTAATCTAGTAATTTGTCGCGACGACATTGTGTATCTACTTTTTAGAACTTGAATTTAAAGACGACCCAGCTGTCAAATGCAAAAAAGCATGCAGAAGCAGCTAGAGCTAGCTAACCTAGCAATGCTTATCAAATACTACTGATCTAGCTACCGACACAAGCCACCGATCATTGCAAGCATATAACTAACAAATGAAGATCCAGTTGAAGTTGGGACCCCACAAACTTGAATAGCGACGAGGGTTTTCCATTTTAAAGCCGAAGTTTCATAAAGAAAGAAAACAAAAAGCTATAATGGTGAATTACCGTGTGATTAGACTTGTACCAATCTCCAATAAGAACAGTGTAATCGCCATCGGGATCTGGGAAGGGGACTGGAATTCTTGGGCGACTGAGGATCCTGATTCCTCCAAAACCACCAGCAGCCTTGTGGAATGCAAGAGATGGGAAGTAATAGAAACTCCCAATTTGGTCCTTGACTTGGAGAATGTATGTGAAATTCTTTCCTGGAGGAATTGGACATGTGGTTCCGAAGACACCATCTTCATATGAGTTTCTCCTTTGTTGAATTCCATTCCTATTTAAATCACAGACACAAAACCAATAATGGAATTAATGAGGAAAGTCTGTTACTTTATTATGGTTGTTGAGTGTTACACTACAAAATGAATGTCAGCCATGCCTACTTATCATCACTCCCTTAGCGAGTTCATTAAACTCTCAACTAAATTGAACCCAGTAATAAACGGGCTTGAATGCAAGAAAAGGTGTGTCGAGATTAGATGTAAATGCTAGTAATTAGGTATCGCCCAGTTGAGAAAGCTATGGCCTATCCAAGGTGGAAGACAGCTAAAACTGAAATAGACAGCAGTTTTAATTAGGTAGTACTCTAGTAACAATAAACTTGCTTCGTTTAATCATTGGAAAGTCGCCTTTATACACTTCTGAATCTTAACTCTCCCTTAATATAATAAATGATAACGACATACGTATGTGATAATACAGGACATGAATAAGAGAGGCTCCAGTAAGAAAGAAAACATATATATATATATATGACACAGACTTCCAGATCTAGATTACCACTGACTTAAGCATTCACTGACTTAGATGAGCTTAAAAAGCTTTTCATTTTTCTTCAAACAAAAGGAAGGCATGTGAACCAGACGTTCTCTCGATCATAAATCTACAAGAAAATCTAGGTGACTTTTTCTTTTCGGAAATTTCAAATCAAATTAACATTCCGGTGTTATTACTCTTATACCCTCAAGTAGCAAGAGCAAGAAACTGGGATTAAGTGGGTAGATTTGTCTTTTGGAGGGAGGGCGCGCAAATTATTGCACATATGCTGTTATTCTTTGCAGATAGGGAAAGTTCACGGGGAGAGGGAGAGAGAGAAGAAATGTTACCAGGAGAGAAGAAAAGGCTCATCTAAGCTGTTGAACACATTGATGATAAGATTATCATTAGTAACTGAGTGAATATCAGGGCCTGGAAATTGTCCATTGATAAGTATACCCTGTGAAAAGCAAATATATATATATATATGATCATGAACTTAAAATAAACGAATGAAAACTAAAAAAGATCCATAACCCAGATCACAAGAAATGAATAAGATTTGGACAAACCGTTTGGCGAACACCGAGTGGGTATATATCTCCATAAGTAACATTCCAGTTGAAGAACCTGTACGGATCTTCAGCTCCAACTATGGAAAAAAGAGAGACGGCAACACAGATCAAGGCACAAACAGCACATGTTCCCGCTAAGCTTAGAGGCATTTTAGCAAAGAGCTAGGCTCTTAATTATCTCGGAGAGTGAGAGGGAGAAGAAGCAAAGTGAATGATGAGACGACGAGGGATGGGCGTGGCGCAATATTTAAGTGCGGTACAGAGGATATTGTATAAGCGCAAGAGCAAGTGTGTTGGATATTTTTAGCCGAAAAAGAAAAAATGTAAAGAAATAAAAAGGAGGGAAAATGGAGTGTCGGTGGTGGGGTCCTCATTAGGACATAAGCTTACGATGTGAACTGTGTTTTGTGTGTGTTAAATTGTCTCCCACATGGGATGGTGTGGGGAAGATAGAGGTTTTGTTTTGATGCGGCGCACAGCGGTTGAATGTGATGAGGATTAGCGTGCAGGGCCCTCTAGTTCTCCATTGATTGAGCTAAGTTCTTAGTCCAAATCAAATCTATTTAATTTAAATTTTATATATATATATATATAATTTTAAAAGGAAGTGCTTGATCGTTCTTAATAATTTAATAAATTAAATTAATATAAATTTTTAATTATGTTAATTCAATGATTTTTTATTTTTTATTTTTTACAGATATACCCATTAATTTAGATATCACAATTAAACAAATGGAATGAAGCTAATTGGATGAAATGCCTGAAGAAATGGAATGATGTTGAAAAACATAATATATGAAGGAAATGACTAGTTAATTAAATGCATTTTGAAGAGCTAATTCTGTTTTATATTAGGAATTACATGTTTCTTTAATTTTTAATAAAACCAATATATTACTTCTTGTATTAATATTTGAATAACAATGTTTAATAGTGTTTTAATATTTGAATAAAATTAAAAATATCTATTTTTTTAATAAAAAAAAGTTAAGAGATAAAAAGAAAATAAAAGATATATATATATCTCTTAAATTTAATAGAGATTATGAATAAAAAATAACAATTTATGCTTAATTTAATGGACATCTGCTTTAATTAGATTGGGATTTGGCGTGTGGACCTAACCTAAGAAGCTAGGTTCTCTCTTCTCTGGCAAGTAAGCATGAGTAACCCTACTAAATTATTCTATAACAAAGATAACAATCATTTATATTCAAAATGCACATTGAAATTGTTATTATCTGTTGTCTTCTTAAGCATGTACGTAAATTGTTTTTGAATGTTTTTTTATTCTAACTATTTCATGCAATAATAATATTTAAGAAGTATGTGTTTAAAGTTGTAGTACATTAAGATTATTCATTTTCATGGTAAAAATAAATAAATAAGTTTTCATTATTACTCGGTGAATTATGGCTTAAAAAAAAAGTATTGAAAAACGGTAGGGTTATTTAGTTTAATGCGAGAATATTGTCTTATTGGTTAACCGGTTCAAGAACTCTAAAAAAGGGAAAATCGTAACCTCAAGTAGAACATGGTAGGGATTGGCGGGTCCTTCAGCTACTTTCGAAAAATGGTCGAGTTTGATCAAACACTAAGTGTAACAACACATGCAATTTGCCAAAATGGTTTTTACTCAAAATTATATAGGTATGGAATTCGTGTTTGTGCTGCCAATATCATCGAATTATGGAACTTTTGTTAAGCCAGTAGGAGTGATTGAAATATCAAATTGAATGATTGGATTTATTTGATAATATAATTCAGTTTGAAAAATGTAATATATTTTTCTAGTTTTACATATATATATATATAAATATATATTAAAAAAAGAACTGAAATTTTATTAGGAGTATTGCATGCGTCATTCTAATTTAACAAAAAGAAGGTTAACATGATGAAAAGAAAAAAAATCCATTTGTGTCAAATTAATTTAATGTTTTGAATTCTTCTTATGTATGATTTTTGGAGTTTTATAGACCACATGAATGCTCCACCTCTGCTTCTGATTTCATCTTTCACAAGCTACTAGTACCAAAGGTAAAAATTTGAAGTTTTTATCATCTTAGTAACTTAAAAAGAATATCGAGATAATCATACCATATGATTTTTTTTTTAAATGAGACGAGATCTGAGAGAGGAAATTTAACTCAGAAGGCCCCAGCTTCTTGGTGATTTCGGCTAGGATGAACTGGAACCAACCTAACATATGCCATTTTGTTTGCTTTTTAGACCACACTTTATCATTATCCTCTAACCGTGCGCAAAACGACATATGTGGCTCGACCTTTCAAGTCTTAGATCTTTACCTGGGC
>CAOGCB010380814.1:0-15626 GCA_948266635.1 Cnidoscolus chayamansa | reverse complement strand
TATCTATAAAGTATAAAAGAATGAAAAATATCTCTCTCTGAAACTTCAAGAAGCTTAGAAAGGATAGAGAATAGGAGGCCTTGATTTGGGGAGAAAAATTGATGATGTTAACTATTAGACCGAGTCCGTTCAAATATGATTATTTTTTTTCTACAAATAGATGAATTAAATCACGATAAATCAGTTTCATATCGCAACTTTAATTTCTTTAAAGGAATTTATTTTGATTAACGGATAAAAGATTTGATTTTTATCCCTTTTGACACATGAAAATTCTTGCATATCATTCTGATGAAAATGCTATTAATTTATATATCCACAAAAAATAATAATTTTCAAGTAATTTTCTTATCAATTATTGATGGGTTGCTGGAATTTGACTACTCCAGTATCATCAAGTCCAAATGCGTCTATAAATATTAGACATTGGACACACTGAAGCTTATTATCCTCTGCTGCTCACTTCGCAGTTACCAAAAACAGAAAGAAATTGTAAAAATGGAGAGCTCTTCTTTTGTTGGAATGGGGATGTTTTACTTCCTACTAATGTTATCGTCTTCATCAATGGCATCCACAACAAAAACTGCCGACTCCACAGATAGACTCAGTCGGAATCTTCTCGCGAATGGTCTCGGAATGACTCCTCCCATGGGGTATGTATTTCTTTACTTTTCTGCCTTTCTCACTTGCTAAAGTAAGCCCGGAGAAGGGCCTTTGTCACCGTCGGTTTCTGTGTCTGCAGATCAATTGCTTTCTTTCCTTTTCCCCCTTCGAATCAGATTATGATTATGGTCTTTATTTATGTTATATTATTATTATTATTATTTATTAAATAGTGTAGAGATTCAACCTTCCGTTAATTTTACCCCTTGAGTTGTTTATGGTAGTAATCGTTGCTTAGATATCACCAAATATACAATATAAATGGAGTATTTCCATGGCAAAAATATGAGGATTATCATATTAAATGTTTCATCCAACTAAAAATGAAATTTTTTAATATGTGAAACTGAGATTTAGTGTTCTCATCACTTTTTGAATGTGGAAAATTGAAAATTAAGACAAACGTGTGTTTGTCTTTGCATTTTCACTAATAATTCCTTGATTGGCTTGACATAGGTGGAATAGTTGGAACCACTTTGGTTGCCTAATTGATGAGAACATGATCAAACAGACTGGTAAATTTGGCAACCCAGATTATCTTTCCCTGTGATTTTTTGCTTACCCTACTTATGCCATCAAGTTCACCTCAAATCTTACTACAAGCAAGTGCGCAAGTGTGTTGGTAAATAAACACACTTGTTGAATGATGAGACATTTCATTGATTATACTTTTTGGTGTCACAGCTGATGCCTTAATTTCATCCGGTCTTGATAAACTTGGTTATACCTATGTTAACATTGGTAATGTTGCAATTCACTCTTTTTTATTATCTTCAAATATCAGAGATCTTTTTATCCTTTAGCATCATTGACACAGCTGTTGCAATTTCTTGCATTTTGAAGATGATTGCTGGGCAGAAATAGCTCGTGACGAAAAGGTTTTATAACTTTCTTCCTCTTTTCTTCTTATTGTTCTCCATTGGGGGAAAAAATAAGCATCACTTCATATTTCAGGGAAGGCTTGTGCCTAAGAATGCGACATTTCCATCTGGCATTAAAGCTCTGGCAGACTACGTTCACAGCAAAGGTCTCAAATTAGGAATTTACTCTGATGCAGGGTAATGTTATTCTACTATATGCCCCCTAGATAACATACAACATTGTTTTTCTTGAACTTTCAACATTATAGGGTATTTTGCAGGTATTTCACATGTAGCAAAACTATGCCAGGTTCACTCGGTCATGAGGAACAAGATGCTATGACTTTTGCTTCTTGGGTATGAATATGTTGACCTCTATTTTTATGGGAAGTCTTTTCTCTCTCTTTTCTACATTAGAAGGCAATAGGAAGTCAAATAATACATGTATGAATTATAAAATAATGTATTGTTTATGAATACAACTATGAATCAACAGTGATGCACAATGTGCAGGGCATTGATTATTTGAAGTATGATAATTGTCATAATGATGGTACAAAACCAACTGTTAGGTGATTACCCTGCCAAAAGTATTATTCTTTGGCTTTCTGTTGTTAAATATGCCAACTTTAAGGTATTTAGAGTAAATTCTGTAATTTCCTTCTTTTTATAGATATCCTGTCATGACTCGTTCTCTGATGAAGACAAAGCGCCCTATATTCTTCTCACTTTGTGAATGGTATTGCAATTTCAATGACTATGGTTCTGAAGCCTATAATCATCTATTTTATTTTGATAGTCATCTTCATATATGTCTGTTTTTTAGGGGAGACTTGCATCCTGCTCTTTGGGGTGGTAAGGTGGGAAATAGCTGGAGAACAACCAATGACATTGCTGATAATTGGGAAAGGTAAAATTGGATTTCAGGATATTATTTTTTATCATGAAAAACCAGTTTCAGAAAAACTGAATTGCTATTTCTTCTTTTTGGCAGTATGATCTCCAGGGCAGACATGAATGAAGTTTATGCTGTATTTGCAAGGCCTGGTGGTTGGAATGGTTTGTAATCAATTTATGACAAGCAAATTCAGTGACGCAGAGTTAAATCCTTATCCAAGTGCTTTTCTTGTTTGAACAGATCCGGACATGCTTGAGGTGGGGAATGGAGGAATGACAAAAGATGAATACATAGTGCACTTCAGTATATGGGCCATGTCCAAGGTATTGTAGACGATGTAATATAGGTCGATGCCTGCCTTACCCTGAATTATATCAAAGCTTGTTTTGGTTACACTTGAATGTTCTGCAGGCTCCACTTCTTCTTGGTTGTGATTTGAGGAATATAACAAAAGAGACCATGGAAATTATTACCAATAAGGAGGTTATTGCTGTTAACCAAGGTGATGATAATATCTATGTTGATGCAATTACTTTTGCCTTTTTTGATGTATCAACAGTTCCAAAATTCTGAATTCATCATTGTTTATGACAGACCCACTAGGTGTTCAAGCAAAGAAGGTTAGGATGCAAGGTGACTCTGAGGTAAATTTAATGATCGACAAGCATAATTCAGTGACCACATTTGGATGTATACATCAACAGAAATCATTTATTTCTTTTTTAAACAGATTTGGGCTGGGCCTCTCACAGGCTACAGAGTAGTTGTATTGCTGCTCAATCGAGGCCCTTGGCGAGGTTCAATTACTGCCAACTGGGATGACATTGGAATCCCCCCACAAAGTTATGTTCAAGCAAGAGATGTTTGGAAGGTACGTATTAAGTTATTAGGTAGCCTTTAGGCATTATATCTATGCTTATCTCTTATCAGTCTGTTGATTTGAGTTATGGGTTTTGAGCTTCTAGCATTAGTTTGTAATTAGTTTTTGGATGCGTCTAATGCAGCACAAGACATTGAAGACACGATTTGTAGGGAACATAACAGCGACTGTGGATTCCCATGCATGCAAGATGTATATTTTGAAACCTGTTTCGTAGGTTGATCACAAAAATTACCATCCGCTTTGGAATGGAATTGTGTATCTATGTAACATGCTCCATTGGAATTTGATAAATGATTATTATCAAAATCCAAACAATAATGATTTAATTAAATCTATCTTGAAAATCAAATTGTTAACAAATTTTTACAATTTAAGAAAGAATTTGAGAGCAATTTAAGGATGTCATGAAACTCGCCATATACTGCAGGTGAAGTGCTTTGGAAGCATTGTAGTGTTAATCTCGTTGTATATTTTAATTATAGACAAAGTTAATCGTTTGGTTTGAGGGAAAACATCATATAGAGTCGTTTGTTGGGATCTAATAAGAAGAGTTTTATTCTGTCGTGTTATATACAAGACATCCACTATAGTGACCTCTTCCCACACACGTATATAACTAACTCTGTGGTTTGTGTTACGCTGACCTTTATCTTGTGGCTTAGAATTACATCCATTGCAAATCAAAGTGACAAATGAGCATCATCTGCTGCACTTGTTAGATGCTTTGACTTGGTAGGATCGCACATGGTGCTTATTCAACCAAGTTACATCTCAAACATCATCTCTTTTCTCATTTTTGTTTGGCCACTGTTGAATTTTGGTTATTATGACAATATACTAACTTCTTTTTTTCTTAATGGAAGGTTCTGTTTCATTTTGAAAGAATAAGCGATAACTTTGCAAGTGCTCCACAGACCATAAAATATCAGCATTTAGTTGAGTCTAGATTAGTAGTAGAAACTAGTAGTTCCATAAGTGTAAGCGTATGATTTTCATGTTTCTTGCTACTACAATTAGAAGAATGTGATGATGATTCATTCTATTGCAATGCTTTTTTAAGCATTATTCAAAACAATAAACTTTGGAGGGCTAAAAGATAAGTCTTCTGATTCCTTACGATTGCTTTGAATCAAATCCTAACCTGTTTGAAATAGGAAATGGTGGCATGACGATAGAGGAATACCACTCCCACTTCAGCATATGGGCATTGGCATGCTCAAGCTGTGTCATTATCTTGGACTATTGTTGATGCTAGAGACTCTTTGGGAGGTATGTGATTGAGACTTATGTTTAAAACAAAAATATGTTTCTTTTCACTCGAAATGCACAGCATTCAACCCCATCGTCAGATACAAATCCAACTTTCTGCTCATGTGGATTCTCATGCTTGTAAAATGTATGTTACCACGCCCAATAAAGCTGCATTATAGTGGGAGAAGCTTTATGTACTTTTACACCATGAAAGGCTTAATTGACCATGACATTAATGAAGTTGTACTTGATAACTTTCGATCACTCTTAAGGTTAAATTAAATTTTCATTTTTAATTTTAATTGTAACTTTAGATATGAGTGGAGAAATTCTTTCAATGTGAAAATAAACATACTAAACTATTAAATTTTAAAAATGAAAATATATAGATTAAAGTGTTTACATATTTTTTTTTAAAAAAAATTAAAAGATGCCACTATTAGTTTTAACAAATTTATTTTAGGATGAATTCTAGTTTATTCCGAGACACTATATTTTATCTAGGCATTATGAATTTTTTTAAATTATTAATTAATAATTAAAAATAATAAAGATTAAAATTAAAATAATATAAATCTTAAATCTCAGACTCTAAATCAAATAATAAAAAAAGGCAAAAAAAAAAAAAGGAGAACAAAGATTTCTAAAACTTGTTTTAGGAAGTAACTAACATCCTTGTAGATTGTGTCATGCATGATTCAAACTTTTCTAGTTGTTAACATCTTCAATCCTACGTATTCCTACATATGCATGGTTTGAGTTATATGGATCTCCATGTGATGGAGATATTGATCTTATTGACAGTGTAGGTAGATACTTGAACACATCTTCTTAGATCCTTCTTGTGTTGTTGAATTGTTATTGGATTGTTATATGATGGTTCAAAACACTGCACAAATATTTTTCAGTGTGTTTTCTTAATGTTGATGTGGAGTTTGGTTAAAAGTAGTAGGTGTTGTGGACACTGTTATCAGCAGCATGAAAACCATGTTTTTAGGCATTTTGTGATTTGATTTAGATTTGTTTCTGCAGTTAAGTAGTTGTTTAGATTTTCTGTTAGTAGTGAAATAGTTAAGCATGTCTTTAGGAGAATTTATTACAATCTATCTTTCTTAAGTATTTTGTTGATTTAATAAAATTTATGTCTTCTTTACGTTATTTTTCTCTTTCCCTTATTATCATTTTTCTGTTTGATTTTGCTGTTAGAAAACCAACTGTGGTATTAGAGTCCTTTTTCTTGAGGGACCTACGAGTAATCTTGATTGAGTGAATAACCTAAACTAAACCAAACTCTTACCTTCATTTGACTTGACTATCATGGAAGGTGAAGGAGAAAGTTTAAGTTCTTTCTCAGCAATTACTCCACCAATATTTGGAGACAATTATCAAGTTTGGGCAGTAAGAATGGAAGTATATATGGATGCTTGTGATCTGTGGAAGGTAGTGGTAGAGGACTATAAGGTTCCACCTTTACCAGGCAATCCTATTGTGGCTCAAATTAAGAATCACAAGGAAAGGAAGGTTAGAAAAGCAAAAGCCAAGGCTTGTCTCTATGCTTGAGTATCACCTTCTATTTTCTCTAGAATTATGTCTCTTGGTTCAACCAAGGCAATTTGGGACTTTCTTACGGAGGAGTACCAAGAAAATGAGAGAATCAGGGGCATGAAGGTCCTCAATTTGGTGAGGGAATTCAAAATGCAGCACATGAAAGACTCAGAAACTATCAAAGAATATTCGGATAGACTTTTGAGTATAGTAAACAAGGTGAGATTACTTGGAATTGATCTTTCTGATGGAAGACTTGTGCAAAAGTTGCTTGTAACCTTACTTGAAAAATTTGAAGCAACTATTGCTTCCTTGGAAAATACAAAGACTTGTCAAGTATTAGCTTGGCAGAGTTGTTATATGCCTTGCAAGCACAGGAGCAAAGAAAATTGATGAGAATTGAGGGATCAATTGAGGGAGCATTGCAAGAAAGGTTGCAACTTAAATTCTGGAGGCAAAGGCAAATGAAAGAATATTGCTGGTACTAAAGATGCTACAGGACCAAATGGAGGTAGCAACAATGTCAAACGGGGAAAACATCCTCCTTGTCAGCATTGTGGAAAGAAAAATCATCTACACTTCAAAGGCTGGAGAAGGCCAGACATAAGATATCAAAATTTGGGGCATGCAAAGATCATATGTAAAGAAAAAGACACTAAAAAATAAGTTGAGGCTCAAACTTCATATCAACAAAATGTGGAAGAACAATTATTTGTTGCACATTGTTTCGCATTAAATGGATAAGCTGAGAGTTGGTTGATTGATAGTGGTTGTACTAACCACATGACTTATGATGAGGAGCTCTTTAAAGAGCTTGACAAAGCTGCTGCATCAAAAGTCAGAATCGGAAATGTTATCTTGTGGTCAAAGGAAAGGGGATTGTTATTTGTCCTTGATATTGATCAAAATCTGTTAAGTGTGCCACAATTGTTAGAAAAAGATTTCAAGGCTATATTTGAAGCCAAAACATGCAGGATCAAAGATGCAAATGATCAAGATGTGTTCAATGTAAAAATGAAAGGGAAGAGTTTTTCATTGAATCCTTTGGAATATGAGCTGGCTGCATTTTCTAGCAAGGAAGATGATGCAATTATTTGGCATAAGAGAATGTGCATTTTCATTATAAATGATTGTTGTATTTATAGAAAAAAGAATTGGTGCAAGGTTTGCCACTATTGCCAAAGCATTTGTAAAGTTGTCAAGCTTATCAATTCGGCAAACAAACAAGTTACCTTTCCCTAGGTCAACCTGGAGAGCAACTCAAAAGCTTTAAGCAATACGTACAGATCTCTGCAGACCTCATAAGACTCCCTCTCTTAAAGGCAGCATGTACTTTATTATTTTCATTGGCATTTGACAAGAATGTGTGGAATTTATTTTTTGAGGTTTAAATATGAAGTTGCTGGAGTGTTTTGGAGATTCAAAGCTTAGATTGAAAACCAAAGTAGCCATAGGATCCAAGTTGTTAGATCATACAATAGCACAAAATACACTTCCAAGGAGTTTAGTTTGTTTTGTGAGCAAACGGGCATTGAATACCAACTTACAGCACCATACACTCCTCAACAAAGTGGAGTGAGTGAACGAAATAATAGGACTATCATGGAAATGGTTAGGTGAATCTGCAGAAAAAGGATTTGCCTAAAGATTTTTGGGCAGAGGCAGCAAATATTGTTGTCTTTCTATTGAACAGGTTGCCTATAAGAGCAGTAGAAGGAAAAACTCTATATAAAGCATGGTATGGACACAAACCATCATTGCAAAATCGAAAAAAACTTTAGTTATCTATGTTTTTCCTACATTCCACGGATAAAAAGAGATAGATTGGATAAGAAGGCTGAAGCTGGAATCTTTATAGGATACAACAATCTCTTAAAAGCTTATTGATTTTTTCAAACATTAATGAGAAAAATTATGGTCAGTAGAGATGTTCACTTTATGGAACAAGATCAGTGGTGTTGGGAGGAAGGAAAACAAAAACAAAACACAACAGACCACTTGGATCCTAATGATCAAATTGACGATCAACCTGTTAGAGGCATAAGGTTGCTCTCTGACATTTATCAGAGGTGTAATGTAGTTGTGAAACTATGAAGAAGCTGAAGTTGATCCTAAATGGAAAGCTACAATACAAGAAGTTGGTAATGATAGGAAAAAAAAAATAGACATGGCAACTGATGGAAAGGCCTCAAAATAGAAAATTAATTGGTGTGAAATGGACTTTCAGAACCAAGTTGAATCATGATGGTTTTGTTAACAAATATAAGGTAAGGTTAGTTGTGAACGGGTATGCTCAAATATTTGGTGTTGACTTTTCTGATATTTTTGCACTAATAGCAAGACTTGACATCATTAGACTTCTTTTAGCTTTAGCAGCTCAAGAAAATGGAAGATTTATCAAATGAATGTTAAATCAACATTCTTAAATGGTTGGCTTGAGGAAATTTATGTAGAGCCACCTGAAGGATTCGTGCATAAAGGACATGAAAAGAAGGTTTTTTTGCTCAAAAATATGCTATATGGGCTGAAATAAGTTCCAATAGCTTGGTATGGCAGAATTGATGAACACTTAATAGGATTAGACTTCGAGAAGAGCCTAAGTGAAGCAACTCTTTATGCCAAAAAGGTAAATTCTAAAATATTAATCATCTCTTTATATATAGATGATTTGCTTATGATAGAAAGTTGTGTTGAGCTAATTTCTGAATTCAAGAAAGAGATGATGGTCTTTGAAATGACAAACCTTGGTGAGATGGCTTATTTTCTTAGCATGGAAATCAAATAAGCACAAAATGAAGTATTTATTTGTCAAAAGAAATATGCCAAGGAAATTCTAAAAAAAATTTCAAATGGAAGATTGCAAGGCAGTGGCTACTCTAGTGCCATATAAGGAGAGACTACAGAAAGAGGATGGTAATGAGAGGACGGATGAAACCACCTACAGAAGCTTGATTGAATGTTTGATGTATCTTACTGTGAAACCCGACATATTTTCGATCAAAATATTCATGGAATATTTAGAAACCTAGCCGGAATAGTGTTTGGGGGACAAAATGTCGAGTTATTAAAGTTAAGGCACTAAAATGTAAAACGTAAGGACCACAATCAAAAGAAGAAAAAGTTGAGTGACTAAAGTAAAGTTTGGCAATGGCCAACCTGAAAAGTCAGGTTTGGCCGCCAAATTCAAAGATTCGACCGCCGAACACATGTTGCCACCTCCACTATAAATAGTGGAGGCAACCGGCCAACGGAAGAGTTTTGGCAAAAGTTTGCAACTCTTCCCCCATCTCTCTCAAAACCCTCTCTCAAACAAACAGCAAACCTAAGAAGAACTAAGCAAGAATCAACTAAGAAGTTAAAGAAAATATTTAAGAAGACAAAGTAAAAAGGAAAGAAGAGAAGGAGAAACAGCTTAAGGGAAGCTTGATTCAAATCTCCAGCGAGTTCAAGCAACAAATTCAGGTTAGTTAACATGTAAATGAGTAGAAATGATGATTTAAGGGAACCAATGAAATATGAAATTTGGATTTAGGTTAAATTGATGAACTTTTGGATGAAAAGGATGATAAAAATGTCAAATGACAAAATGAAGAACATGTGTACATTTAAATGTGCCTAAATGATGTGAGAAACATGTTAGGAAGGTTAAATGGGGAATGCATGTTAAGAAAGGTAGAAAAATAAAAGGTTTAGGAAAGTTTATGGAATGTTGATGGAAAATGCAAGTAAATGATGAATTGATAAATGCATGTTGATAAAATGTTGTTAGTTGAGTTGTAGTTGATGTAAATGAATGTTAGAAATGAATTGAGTTGAGTTGCAAGTGTTTAGGCATGAGAATCATGCCAAGAAATGAAAGTTTTGGTTACTGCCAAAACCTAGGTTCGGCGGCGTAATGGGGGTTTGGGTTGCCGAAACTGGAAAGCAACTTAAGGGAAGGAATAAAGTCCAGCTTTGGCAACCGAAGGTGAGAATTTCGTCCGCCGAACATGGTGGTAAAGGATACTTGTGGCAGTCGAACTTGCTGCTGAAACAAGGACTTTCGTCTTTATAAGGGTGACATTCAGACGTTGAACCTCCTGCCGAAAGTCATAGGTCTAATAATTTTTTACCTAAATTGCTAGGACTAATTATGCTATATTTATGTGATATTATATAGGGATTTAAGGGATGTTTTAAGTATGTTGTTAAGTCTATGTTAAGTCTTTAATTCGAAGTTCGAAATATAGAATCGGACCCTAGAATTCAAGGACATCAGTGACAAACCAGTGATTCTTTAGCACATCAGTTTTCAAGTAAGTGGATATAAAGTTTTTTACGATATAAAAAATTAAATTAATGTTTCTAGCATGCCCATGCATCTAATGCAAGATATATATTGCACTGCATTATTCATGATCTATGGATAGTAATGTTAAATGATCCAAAAGTCCCCTATGTTTATGTTATGTCCCACAGAGAGATCCCTTGGAAATGTCCTTTGATATGTCCCTCAGAAGTAACACATTATGACCTTAGGAATTTCTTTTGGATCATTATGTTATGTTATATATGGTAAGTCCATAACTTGCCGAAAGAAGTTGTTGTGGCGCATATGAATACTTAAGGGAAGTAGCTAGCCCATAAGATATTCGGGTGGTTCTAAAAAGATGGCTTGCCAATTAGAACTACTCAAGGATTTCTGGTGATAATATTATCTTATGTGAAATGTTTGAAGGTGATGCATACACAAGCACGAAAATAATGTTTTATGTATTTTTCTGTATCTACTCACTAGGTTATTCAAATAGCTTACTCCTTTTATATCCCTTGCCCATTCCCTCTCCCCATATCTTTTTTCACAGGTTATGTAGGAAGAACGAAAGAGACATGGTAGATTGAACGTGTCCTAAATGGTGATTATGTAATTTGCCCCTAGGATAAATAAAAGTTAACGAACATGTTTTTATTAACTTCGTGTATTACTTAAATATTTATGTTAGAAATTTTGGTACTTATGTTTATGTCCACCATGATGATGTGTACAGGTATAATGTAAGACACTTGTACAAGGAATTTAATTATTCCTTAAGTTAATGTTGTATAAAAAATTTTTCTTATGCATGAGATTATGTATTAATGTTTATATTAATGTTAATAGAATATGTTTATGTAAATGTTTACGACTTGCTAGGGTTTCGGTCACCTTCGGGTGGTTGGGGTTCTAATGCCAGTAGTGGTCCGGGAAGGCAGACTGTTACAGACTTGATATCAGAGCATGTGGTTCAAAAGATCGAGCCTAGTCATGCAATGTTAAATATTTATAGAATGTTATGGGGCAAATACCATAGGGAATACAAGTTCATTAGGGAGTCAATGTATAATGTCATGGCAATGACGATGAATATGTTAAGTATATGATCACATGTATACTATGCATATGAATGATGTTTATCTGAAATGCTATGTGAGTTCATGTGGTGACACGTGAACTAAATTTTATGTTAATGATATGTATGTTTTGTCTTCTTAACATAAGCGAATATGAGGGGATCACGATGATCTGCTCATTTATCAGGAGCTCCACTCGAACATGCGGGTATGGAGGATCTCCCAAACACCTCCACAGTGAGGGGCAAAGTATGATGGAGCTCACAAGGAGATACATCAAGGGACTCCAGAAGGTCCTTTGATGTAAATAGGGACAAGGCATACCCTTCTAGAATGTCAGTAGGGGATATGCCAATAGAGAATGTGGAACGTAGAGATGAGAATCTGGGCATGGGTATCGGAGGAGGAGTGGAGGGATTCACTAGTGGATAGGGAATTACTACTATACATGGGTATGCACCTCCACTACCTGATTTCGGATATGGGAACACCAATAGTTCTTAGGACTACAAATGCAGGGAGGCTCAATCTCACCTCTCTTGCTGCTGCAACCCTAGGAGAACAGAGAGAAAAGAAGGGCTCAAAGAAGAAGAATAATAAGTTCTAGAATAAGGTCAAGTCAGGGCTCGGAATGGGAAGGGGATCGAGTTCAGAGTCGAGTCGGTCTGTTTGTGCTAGAAGCGAAAAGTCGCATAAGCGTCCGTGCAAGTTTAGGACTACAACATGTTATAGATATGGCCAAGAGGGTCATTTCTCCAGAAAATGTCCCAACATGAAAGGACAATCATAAATACAGCAGACGGGTACGAGTAGTGTAACTCTACTGACTGCTAGGCCGAGTTCTGCGGTGACTCCATAGGGCTGAGGTCAGGGAAGAGGTCGAGGAGTAGGATTCTTAAGGGCTCAATCAGGAGGGCATATGGCACCGGCTAGGATATTCACCATGACACACCAAGAGGCTAACACCTCAAACATAGTGATATCAGGTACATTTTTGATCGATTGCATTCATGTTCATGGTTTGCTAGATTCGGGTGTCTCTCACTCGTTTATCTCACCGAGGGCAGTGAGCAGTATTAGGTTGATTGGTGCTCCAATGGAGTGTCTGTTATAGGTTAGTGGACCTAGATATGATCTGACATTGGCAGAGATGAGCTGTTAGTGTTGTCCAGTTTTCATTGAGAGTAGGTGCCTTCCAACAAACCTAGTGGTGTTCGATTTGACAGATTTCGACATCATACTAGGTATGGACTGACTATCACTACATGATGCTACTTTAGACTGCAGGAATAAAGTAATCAAGTTTAGAGGACTAGATGGATCATACGTCACGTTTCAAGGGGACACCACAGGTATGCCCACCGGTTTGGTATCTTCTATGTAGGTGCATAGATTGCTTAGGAAGGGGTGCCAGAAATTTATAGCCTATATTAGGACAACAAATCAGAAAGTGAAAGAGCTAGAGTCGGTGCCAGTAGTGAGAGAGTTTCCTGATGTATTCCCTTGAAACCTTGCAGGTTTGCCACTTTATAGGGAGATAGAGTTTGATATAGAATTATTATCGGGTGTCAGACCTAATTTCTATCCTGCCCTACAGGATGGTGCTGCAGAATTGAAAGAGTTAAAGACACAGTTGCAAGAGTTAGTTGATAAGGGTTTCATCAGACTAAGTACATCACCATGGGGTGCACCTATATTGTTTGTAAGAAAGAAAGACAGAACGATGAGGCTATGTATAGATTGCAGACAGTTAAACAAGATCACCGTAAAGAATAAGTACCCATTGCCGAGAATTGATGATTTGTTCGACTAGTTGGCAAGAGCTAGTTGCTTCTCGAAGATATAATTAAGATTAGGCTATCATCAATTACGGATCAGAGAGAGTGATGTACCCAAGACTACATTTCGTACGAGATATAGGCATTATGAGTTCCTTGTAAAGTTGTTCGGGTTAACTAATGCCCCATCTGCATTTATATATCTCATGAACATAGTTTTTAGACCATTCTTAGATCACTTTCTTATAGTCTTCATTGATGATATCCTAGTGTATTCCAAAAACGTAGAGGAGCATGCCCAACACCTCGTACTAGTTCTTTAGAACACACTCTAATCCCACTCTAGATGCATCACAATATACGGTGAAGTCTTCACCTGTCTTCGAAAAAGCTAACACTAGTGTCGTGGTCAACTTACTCTTTAGTTTCTAAAAGCTTTCTTCACATGCATTAGACCAATCAAACCTCTGGTTCTTCTGTGTCAATTCTGTCATCGAAGCAGTTATCTTGGAGAAATCATGTACAAATCGTATGTAGTAGCCAGTCAAACCCAGAAAACTTTTGGTCTCTATAACCGTAGTGGTATAGGCCAGCCTGCTACTGCTTATACTTTCTTAGGGTTCACCTCAATGCCATGTTCTGACACCACATGTCCTAAAAAAGATATACTGCTCAAAGTTAAATTTACATTTTATGAATCGAAAGACCTATTACAAGCTTGGAGAGCCATAAGTTGACTCAAGTTCTAATGGCCTAAATTCTAATATCGGTCTGATCCATAAATTTGAATTATTATAGGTAAATTTTATTTTTTTTTTTTTGCATTAAGAAAATATAGTTTTTGTATAAAAATAGTTAATTAAATTAATTTTTTATTTTATTTATTTAAAATTAAGTTAATTTCATAGCCTAGTAAAAGAATCCATCAATTTGATGCAACACAAAGCTCATGAACATAATACGCACTCACACATGAGAGTAAGAGCAAAGGAAAATTCTCTACTAGAAATTTATTTTGATAAAAAAACGACTAAATATATATAGATCTTGGATATTTATAGAGTTTTTAACTCTCCTAATTAAGATATGATAAAATTCTATAATTTAGAATTTACTAAAATGGCAATAAACTAATCTAAACTAGAGTAAGATTTATAAATTAATCTTAATTAGAGTAAGATTTATGAAATAAATTTCTAAATAAAGTAAAACACTTTTAAAATTAATCTAAAAATAATATTCAAGCTAAATAGGAAGATCAAATAATGTAAGAACATAAAGAAGATAATAAATCTCAATACTATCTAAATTGTTGTATTATTGGAAATTTCTATCTTTTGATGCCCTTTTTCTCTCCCATAAATTGATATTAATAGGCCCAGCATCATACTCTCCCCCTTAAAAAAACTCGTCCTTGAATTAGAATTGCTTATGACAATCCTAAATATTATGCAAAATCCCAATATCATCATCTCCCACTTAGAATAAATCCTCCCTCGAATTTAAAAGTGCAACATAATGAGAATTTTCATTGGAGAAACATGCATACTGATTTCTTTAACGAGATAGTCGATAAAGAATTGAGCAAGATAGTCGTAAAGAGCTCAAAATCTTCTTTTATCATTTTAGGAGTACCTGATCAAATAACATTAATACAAAAGATAGAAATCATGGAATTGGATAAATCTTGAGTTTTAATCATCTTTATAGTTGAAGTTTCTTCTTTTCCCACAATAGTCTCTTCAAATTCTGTATCATCTATAATAGCAAAAAAGGAATACAATCAAATTTTCCAGTTTGAATTGTCCAACTTTAGTCTCCTTGATTTCAAGTTGAATTTTGGATTCAACTTCTAATCGATCTTCTTTTTCTTCCCTTTTCGTTGATATATGTTTGATTTGGATTTTCTAGCACTCATTTATTAAGCTAGGATGTACTTGTATTTCAATGGAAGAAACCTTCTTCTCGGCTTTAGAAGTTCTATTTACTTGCTAGTAATATTATTTTTCTTATAATAAAATTTTCTCACAATCTAAAGGTAAAAATTCTTATAATAAAATACCATGTATGAATTGATCATCTCTTTTCTCATACTCTTTTAGATTACAGTCGCTCCCACCATTTAAAAGCATCACTTCTTAGTCAACATGCCACTAATTTAACTTGTTTTTCAGATAGAATTCATCCCTTTGTGATCCACTCTGAGAATTTTAATTTTTCTCCGATAATTCTCATTATACATGGAGTATCTAGGTGCATGAAATAGAGTATATATGTGCAGAAAATAGAGTATCTGTGTAAGAATTTTGTAGTCAATATAGTCACTATAGGTTGCATTATCCCTTGGCCTTCTATTCCTATTTGTATTGATTTTCAAA
>CAOGCB010380768.1:0-11840 GCA_948266635.1 Cnidoscolus chayamansa | reverse complement strand
TATTAGCAAAAAAAAGAGAGTATCAAAATATTGACATAATCGAGTAAAGAACTCGATATTTTACGAAGTATTGTGTATATATTAAGATTATGTTATGTTATTGCTTCATTTTAATCATCACAATATGTTTATTATTATTTTTAAAGGTTTATATTTGAGGCACTTGCATAAATGACCAATGATTGATGTAAAATGGCTATGGTGGTCATAAAAAAAAGTGTACTAGTAAACTTTGGTATGAAAAGTGTAAACAGTGATAAATTATGCATCTGAATCAAGAATGACACGTAAAAGATTTTAAATGGTAACATTGGCCTATTGTACTTTAGTGGGTATCGAAGTTAGCATAAGGGTGTGGCATGCCATAGTTCTTAGCAGTACTGCATCATACAATTGATTTTGAGGCTACTATGGGTAACTCAACGGTTTGGCTAGTTAGAGCCTCACCACATACAGACAGACAGTTTAAGCACCTAGTACTTGTTTTGTTTAGCACTTGTACTTGGTTGCCTACATTCCCCGTATCTAGCATTCGAGCCTTGCATAAGTTACATGGGCCTAAAAAGAAAGTAAAGTTTTACATATATTATTGTGAAATATGCATTTGAAATTGATAGATGAAAAATATGTTTAATTGTTAGATGATTACAGGTTGAAAATTGAGGCATACCATGTAAAGATAATTGACATACAGTTTATTAAATGATATATTAAACTTATAGTTATGTTATATCATATTGTTGTTTTTATTTTATATACCCACTGAGCATGTAGCTCAGAGCATTGGATGGTTTCCAAACGTAGGTAAAAGACAGTAGGACAGTAAGAGATTCATCCATTGATCCACAGCAACAGTAGCAGTCGAAGGAACACATCAGCTGGTTCATCCAGAACTCTGATACTGTATTTAATTAGTTTTGGCATGTACATAGACTTTTAAATAATTAAATAATATATAGTTGGGTCTTGTGAATTAGAATGTTATTAATATATCTGATATATGATGAGATGTTGAGTTGAGTTGAGATTATAAAATTTTTGAATAGGTCTAAAAGTGCAAATTTGAGGGCCTATATATAGGGGAAACTCTGCGCAAATTTTTATTAAAATTAAGTTAATAGGTTATAAAACAAATGAAATATGTATATTTTGTTTCAAAAAAAATTCTGAACAAGATAAGTGAATATAACAAGGTATAGAACAGATAAAGGCAGTTAAGTGGCGCATCGTACTCGGATCTTCATAGATTCGGGTAGGGGGTGCTACATTCTTAATCTCATTTATACACGCCAAATAAGCGATACATCCCTTCTCAATCATTTGTCTGGCTGCAATGGCTAATATAACATTAGAAGATCTATCTTTTGACCCACAAACACTACATCTTCATCTGTTGAAGTCTTTAGTATGATCTTCATTCTACAATCCACAATTGCCCGATGTCTACATAATCAATCCATACCCAGAATCAAATCAAACTCTCTAAAGGGTATTTATATCAAATCTCCCAAAAATATGTGTCTCTACATCTCTATGGGGCAATCTCTATAAACTCTGTTCACAACTACACCATGCCCTAAAGGATTAGTCACCAATATTCCCCGATCTAGTGTATCTACATGTAATTTCTCCTTACTTTCATCTGACACACATATATATGAATGCCTTTAACTAGGATCTATCAATGCATTTACTGTTAGATCAAAGATCATAAGTGTACTAGTAATTACATAAGGTGTATCCTAGTCTTCCTAGCCTTCATCGTATAAGTCTGAACTGGTGCATTGGTATTTGGCCTATCCACAATTTCAGAAACTCCTACAATCCTCTAGCTAACTCCTCATGTGTCTCCCTGGCCTCTACCTCTACCTCTGCCTCTACCTCCCTGAGGAACAGATTGTTCCTACTGCTGTGGTGGTAGAGCTTGTCCTCTTAGTCATCCCTCTTTAAATGCTCAGTAGATCCACATAAATAACATTCACTAGTCAGCTTATGACATATCCCACCATGATGTCTACCACAACGTTCACATACAGGTCATGAACTTTGTCCCATGCCTCTAGTACTAGCAACAGAAGTAGCATGTGGCTCTATTCTATCCACATAGCTACATCCAGATCTCAACGTCTGCCTATGTGATTGATTCTGCCCTGTTTTCTACGTAACCCTAAACCTCTTACTGCCAGTCTGGGAAACATTTGTTTGTCCTTAGTTTTGCTTCTGCTGACCCTTCTGCATCCTACTTTGCTCATCTGCATAATTTGCTCTATACTCAAAGTTGCCTTCACAATAGTAGAGAAGTCCCTAGTAAACTGTACAAATATGCACATCCTATCTTGTTATGTAATCCTTGCTCAAATTTACTGAACCTCATCTCCTCTATAGCTTTTAGCTCCCTTGCATACTTACTGAGCCTGATAAAATTCCTCTCATATTCACCGACTGTGGATCTCCCTTGTCATAAATAAAGGAATTCCCTCTTTTTCTCCTCAATATATAAGTCTCCGACATACTTTTTCTAAAACTCATTAACAAAATTCTCTCATGTTCGCTATTCTGGAGGAAGTACTTGCTCCACTATAATCCACCACTGATTAGCCTCATCTTTCAGCAATTAGACTGCACATATCAATTTATCTAAGGAAGAGCACTACAATTGTTGAAGTACACTTTCAACACCATCCAACCAATATTCTGTTGTAGATGGATCATCTAATAACTTACCCTTAAACTCAACCGCTCCATATTTTCGCAGTTTTATATCGATGGTCGAGTAGAGATCTGCACTGGTACATATGATACTATTGTCTATGGTATAGTCCTAGCTATCCTTTGCAACATTTCAGCCATACACTGAAAGAACATGTCTTGTCCTTCTCCTTCATTTCTAGAGGCAACATGAGCACCTCCAGATCCTTCTGATAAAGGAGCGTAACTCTCTACCTCCTCATCAATAGTCCACTGCGAATCCGACGCCATATCTATGTCTAAAATTATTAGTCTGCATTAGATTCATATCATAGTTGGATTTCCTTTATGGAATGTACATTATTCCTATACTTTATATTTACAAATACATTTTCCTAACTTATGTCCCAAAATTGCCTAAACCTCTACTCTAATACCAATAATTGTAACATCCCCTACCCAGACTATGAAAAGACTAGATAGAAAGTGTAACTCTTATTCTTATACATATTTAATAAATCATTATTTAACACAGCTAATTCATTTAAAACTTATAAATTAAAAACTTAAATAATATTTACATATAGAACTGAATATTTTATTTCCAAATTAACTAACTCTATTACATTCAACAAAAATATTGTTCTAACTTTTATATTTCCCTAAGTACATGCCAGCTACTAAAAAAATATATGTATATTGGATAGTACAAACCGGTATGATATCAAACTCTACTCTACAGAACTTATTACTGGATGTCTTAATTCTGTTGCTGAGAACCTCTAACATGTTGAGTTTTTTGATCAGTGGGTTTACAAAATAAAATAACATATAATAATAAAATATAAACAATTGCAAAATTCTATGTTAATAATTAAATAAATCTATGTATATTTACTAGTATGAATGTTTAATATAATATTAACAAATATTTACAAGTTATTCAACAATTATCATTTGTAATAATTTTTTAAAAGTCATTCATTATTAAGGCCCATGTATGTTTAAGCAAGATCGATCAATAGATAAAGGAATATTTGTATGTGTCGAAGCCAAAACATGTAAGCATTATTGCCAATTTAGTGGCTAAAGCCAAAGTCTATGGTGGAGGGCGTATCGAGCCTGTCCACATGGGGTACCTCATTGTATCCCTAATAATCAACATAATATATAGCAGTACTGTAGGGTCCCTATGACATGTCAAACCCTTAAGCTAACCTCGCATCCCACATTAAATAATTAGGGCTATGTCTTTAAATTATTATCAATGGTTTGTTCTAGGTCAAGGGACTCATGGTACTCCTGTCTTCCAAAAATGTACCACTATATCACATTATATTCAATTATATCATATCATTTATCCTTTCTTTCAAGGTTGTATAACAATTCCTTTGTTCATCATATTCCATGGTTATTTCAGGGTTTCAACAATCAATTGCCAATATTCTAGTTATTCATCATTATTTATTGTTAAGAAATCTCTCACTCTTTACGTACTTTGCTAATTATTCAGGTAATAACATCAAGCAACATTTTTATATTCTTTCTTATTCATTTCAATTCACATAGCAACTTAATATCTAATAATAATATTTCTCCTATAACATATGTATTCAACTTTTATTCATTATCATTAAATGCACACACTAATATTCAACCATCTCTTTTCCTAGTTACTTAAACAAATAACATGTAAACATTTCACATAAGTTCAAGAATATCCTTCCAAATATCATTGTAAAATTCAGGTAACATACTTTAACATTTTAACAATATTATTAGTATAAACTCTTATCCATAAATTATGATTATCAGACATTGGCTATATCTATCATATATCATCTAACTCGAGTCATCAAATAGAACTTAACCATTTTTCATCAACATATATATCACCTAACACAATTTATTAAATATATCACCTAACCCTAATTATCATATATATATATATAGCACCTAACTCAAATTATCAAAACACACACACACACATATATATAAAATCAAAACACACATAGATATATATTATATAAAATCAAAACACACACACACACACACACACACACACACACACACACACATGTATATATATAACCTAACCTGGATAAAGCATTTCCTTCCTTTATTTCTTCCTTCTTCTTTTCTTTGTATCATGACAAACTCTAGTGATCACCACTTTCTTCTCTTGTTACAGCTTCACTTCGCCCTTTTCTTATCGTCCTCAACTCCAAATCCTCTGAAATGTCTTTCTGTTTTTCTTTTCTTAAAACAGGAGACAATTATGAGTCTAAGTATTTATATCTCTTATCTCCTGCTACTTAATCCTGCCTTAGGATAAGTGTTAATCTTAAGTTAAACGGTGATATTAGTAATCACTCTTCTTAGATAGGTAGAGGTTTAACATGAGTTGGCATCACTTAAACTATGACTCACACTAAAATATTCACTTCTTAATCTCACTAAAACTCCACTTTAACCAACTTTTTTTCCTTTTCTCAACCGAGACATTATGGTCTACTTCCCCTCATGGACGAGACTTATATACCACTCTCTAATTCTCTCATCTTGTCTCTCCTTCTTTCTCTTCCAAAGCCAAGACATCCATCTCCTTATCACACATGACCGAACCTTCATAAGCCATCTTCTCCTTATCTCACCTACCATGGCCGTGATTCACTCATGGTCACATTGTGTTCTATGATCACTTCCTTATCTCATCTTATTATGGCCGAATCTTGACTTCCTTTCCTTCTCCATCTCACCATGACCAAACCGAGCCTTATATCCCTCCAATTGAGCCTTCATCTCCAAGTAAGATTCATGGCTAAGCCTTCCACTCAAACCTAGTTATACTTTCTCTCTTCTTATCAAAATCGAACCTTCCTTATTCTAATTTTCCATTTTATCTCATCCTCTAAATCTTGGACATGATACACACTCTCTTCTTTATCTATATTGCCATCGTTGTTGCCAAATCTTGTAAACTTCTTTGTTTCTCTTCCATGACCGAGATACATCTTCTAGAACAATCTATGACCAAACCCCTTTCATGCCTTTAACTTATCTCTTCCATAGTCAAACGTATTTTAGGTTTTCCTGATTCACATAGATCCAACTAATGTTGAATCAATATTTTATCATCATTACAATTCAAATACTCATAATATTCATCAAATGTTTACTTAACATGTAATACATTTACATGCTCTTAACCTGTCTTACTATTACAGAGTTTTGGGATATTACAAGATTCATGCCAAGCAACATTACAAACCGTATGATATAATATTTCTAACAAATTACCCCTTTTTATGTAAACTTTGGACCTTTGAAACCCATATCATACATATTTTCACGTGACATCCAACTAATAAAATTTGAAATATAGGATCTATTACTTAACCCCCCTCTCTTTTCTGATGTATTTAAAGTGCATTAAAATCTTCTGCTACAACCCATGCATTATTATGATCAATATTTAGAGAAGTAAGTGAATTCCATAAGCAACGTCTAATATTAATGTTAGGACTATCATACACTATTGTAAATTCAAAACTGGGGAAGTTATGGGAATAAACCTAGATGTATATAAATTGTCTATTATCATGGAAAATGTTTATTTCCCATTCCTTGTTCTAGAGCATTCAAAATTTTCCATCAAAACCTTGTGCCTCTACACGATGAGAACATGAGAAACCTAAGCTTTTGATGACTTTATCTGCTTTTTCCCCACTAATCTGTCTTTCCAATAGCACTAGCACATTGGGTTTGTTCTTATCAATAGTCAATATGCATGTTCTTAAAAAATTAAGACTACCTGCCTTTATAAGCCTTACTATCGAGGAATTCCATAAAATCAAAGACATAATATAAATTAAGAAGGATTAACAAGTATAATTATAAACCTTACTCTTTGAGGAAGGGGTCGTGAAATGGCTCCTCCTCGAAGATGCTCACCACCTCATCATCATTTTCTTTAGACGAATCACAACTATTATCAAATAAGTCCATGTTATCATCCAGACTATGCTGCTTGAACTCATTGTTTTGCATGGGACTTCCTGAGTTAAGCTCATCGTTATTTGTGTTCTTGGCTTCCCTCCTTACTTGGTTTGTGTATAGTGGTCTACCACTGTGGCTATCACCAGTTCCCATTCACACTATTATTATGTCCTTGTTCTGCCTGTGTTCTTCTAAAAGAAAAATAATAGTTAAAAAAAATAGTAAGCAAAGGTTTCTACAACCTTCATTACATGATGAAGTCATTATCTAGGATCATAAGAATAGTTAAAAGCCACATTACAAGAAAAGTAAAAGACAACGATGAAATTTATCGACAAAATTATAGAAAAAGTTATTGGTAAAAGACATTACCAACAATTTACCGACATTTTAAAGTACTAACTTTAAATTACCGACCAGTTACCAATGAAATGTCATAGATATATTTTTAATTTTCTTGTAGTGACAGTGTCACAGTGTAGAAATTTTGTGAGGCAATTTTGTAATTTTTAATTTATGTGATATAAGAGTTTTCTCCTTTCTTTTAAAACTTGGAACTTTTTAGTGTAGATTGTTTGCACTAAAATATAAAGTGTTGGATCCTTATAATTAGGGGGAGTGACCAGTTGGCCACTAATGGGGACCGGGATGTCATATATGATGCCTTTATAACTCCGAAGGTGACATGCGATAGGGGGCAAATGCTGATGGTTTTGCCTCAGGCTCCAATTTAATGGCATGGTCTCCCTTCCTTCTTAGTGGCAACTCCTTCAGCAACTCTGGTCTAACTACCTAATGGCGCCTTCAAAGATTGTGTGTGCCCAATGGGGTATTTCTTAATTATCTTTCCTTGCCTTGTAGGTGATTTCCCCCCACTATAATGGGATGGAGAATTGTTTTCATGATATACTGTCCTTTTTAATGAAATAAAATTAGTAACCCCATTCTCTAAATAATTATGCCTCTACTGTGATATCATGCTTATGTGATTGCATAGTGTAGCTAATTTGTGCTTAGTAATTATCTTGTATGACTATTTGTGACAATGCGTTGCGTTACAATTATTTGTGTACGAATATTATGCTTCAATAAGGCTTGCCCACACTATAATTACCAAACAATGTGCGTTTTTATGTAAGTTCTAGTGTGAATTTGTTGGCTGACTTATCTTAATAGCATTCAAGCCAAATGCCATACATTCTAGATTGTGTGTGAAAATCTAGGTCCGTGACAGTTGGTATCAAAGCAAAAATTGCGAGTTTATGAACAGTGTGGGAGATATGACAAAAACATCGGCACACATTGAAGCCCTTGAGGAAAGGGTTAAGGAGCTCGGTGGCCCATGTGATAAGGGACAATATACATAAAAACATTTCTAAAGAGCTTGTGGAAGCTCATCCCTCTCTTGAGCAAAGAGACAAGCGCATTGAGTGGCTAGAAATGAGGATTGAGGCCACTCATACGCGGTTAGTGGATACCGTGCCAGCAGATATTAAGAGCAAAATGCTAAAATTCGAAGGGATGGCCTCTTGAGTGGAATATGTCATGGATGATCTGAGCACTCTTACTAGTGAGCACTCATCCCTAGTGGGGACGGTGAACATCCTCAAAAGTGAGCTACATGAAATTCACTTGAACGTGAATTTTCTATCAAAAGCGGTCGACGTTAGGAATGTGGTTGCGTGTGAATTTGGCCAGGGTAGAACTCCCCAACCAAAGCCTTTCTCAGGTGTTCGAAATGTGAAAGAGGTAGAGAGCTTCCTCTTTGACATGGAGTTGTTCTTTGGTGCTACCAATAGTGATAATGATGAGGATAGGCTAAAATTAGTGCCAATGTATCTTACTGATGATGCGAAATGATGGTGGAGTACGAGAAAAGAAGTAGCTTAGGGGAAAAAATCCTATTACTAGCTAGGTGGATTTAAGAATGAACTAAAGGCTCAGTTCTACCTAGTGAATGTGGCTTATAATGCACAGTGCCAATTAGAGGAATTGCAACATATAGGTTATATCCTTGACTATGTGAGAGATTATTCGACCCTAATGATGATATCAAACATGACTGAGTTTGATAGAGTATATCGCTTTATGGAAGGATTGAAACATTGGGCGAGAATGGAACTTTTGAGGAGAGACCTGTGGGACTTGAACACAAATATGGTTGCTACCGAGAGACTAGACGACTACTCCGACTATGTAGCAAAACGAAAGTCATATCCATCTATAAGGTTAGGCAATCGATTGCCCAAGTGGAATTGAGGACTAAGTGGGAGAGTCAATTGGGACATGGATGCCTCCCTCAAAAGAGAGACTAAGGAAGAGACTTTAGCACTTGCAAGACAAGCAAGCCAGTTAGCTACTCACAAGAGGTGGAATAAGGGACCCAGTAGTCAAACAGGATGGCTCCAAGATCGAAGGTGATACAGTCTTTCTTCTATAATGGGCCTCATAAAGTGATATAATGCCCCAATTATAAAGCATTGAATGTGTTGAGGAGCATCATTCAGGAGGGAGAGCCACAAAGGCAACAAGAAAAATGGAAGTTGGGAGTTCGAGAACCTTCAGCAGTTAGGGCTTTGCGAATTGTAGTTCCTTTACAGGAGGAGGAACATATGTGGGACAATAGCCCAAAACTAATGTATATGGACCTGGCCATTAACAAGGTGCTAATGTAAGCTTTGTTGGACTCCGAAGCAACTGATAGTCTTATAGCAGAAGTTGTGGTTGTGCAACTTTAGCTAATACCCCAAGTAGTAGGGAGAAAAATTAAAGTTGTGAACTCAAAATTGCAAGATGTTTGCGGAGTGGCTCGAAGATTGTTATGTGAATCAGGACTTAGAGAGGAATGATAGATTTCATAGTCGCACCTTTGGATGACTTTGATGTGATAATTAGTGTGGATTTTCTCAAAAAGACGTAAGCAGTACAAGTACTTTATTCTCATTGTGTTCTTCTAATGGGTGGGGAACCATGTGTGGTTCCTATTAATGTTATAGCTATGTGGAAGAAAAGTGGACTGCGAAGTTGTATCGATGTTCAGTGCTGAGATGATGCATTGTTGTTGGATGCAACACGACCTTTCCTTAATCATTTCAAAAGCTATAAAACTAATAAAAATGTGTTTGAGCTTGTTCCAAGTGGAAACTTTGAGCAAAAGAAGTTCAAGGCTAATTGAGCTTGTTCCAAGTGGAAACTTTGAGCAAAAGAAGTTCAAGGTTAATGGTAGAGTGAAGGAAGAGATGGTGTCAAGCCAAGACACCTTATGTGCTAAGAGCTACCTAGTGAAGGAGACAACCATCAACTGTGAGGAAGTAATCCAACCAGTGCTAGGTAACACCTCTATGGAGGAGACAATCACTAGTAGTGAGCAAGCAACATAGTTAGAATTGATCAAAATCTAGATCTACAAGCACCTTTGCTACACAGGGCATGTTGGTAAGTGTACGAGCATTTCTCGCAAATGAGCCAAAAGAGGGAAAAATAACTAATCTCTAATTGGAAGAGCTCGAATAGGGAAGAGCACCTAATTGGGAGAAAGAGTCAAGCCTCCAACCTCATGCGTAGAAGATAAGAGAATTCATCTAAGCTCAGTCGACGAGAACGTCGACCAATTGAATAGGAGAGAGTGTCACAAGCTAGGAAATTTGTGGGGTAATTTTGTAATTTTTCTGTGATTTAGGAGTTTTCTCCTTTTTTCAAGAAATTAGAGCTTTTTAATGTAGGTCATTTGCACTAAAATATAAAGTGTTGGATCCTTGTAACTAGGGAGAGTAACTAGTTGGCCACCGATGAGGATAGTGTCTAACTGCCCAATGGGGCCTTCAAGGATTGTGTATTGCCAATAAGGTATTCCTAGGTGATTTTCCCCTACTACAATAGGATGAAGGATTGTTTTCATGATACATTGCCTTTTTGATATAATAAAAGAAGTCACACTATTCTTAAATAATTGTGTCTCAATTGTGATATCATGCTTATGTGATTGCCTAATTTGACTCTATGTGTTTACATGATTGCCTTATATGGCTAATTTGTGCTTATGTGATTATCTTGTGTGGCTAATTTGTGCTTATGTGATTGCCTTGTGTGACTATTTGTGACAATGTGTTACTCTGCCATTATTTGTGTGCGAATATTATGTTTGAATAAGGCTTACCCACACAATACTAACCAAATGATGTGTGTGAATTTGCTGCGAGAATTGGTGACTTCTCTTTATATATACATAACACCCCTCTAAGTTTATTATTTTATTCATTCTATCATTTTCCTTCTCTTCATGTTATTTGTTTTTTCTCTCATTTTCTTCATTCTATCATTTTCCTTCTCTTCATGTTATTTGTTTTTTTTTTTTTCTCTCATTTCCTACTCTATCTTAATCCATTTTCTTCTTTTACTATGTTTCTTTTCCTTTCTTTTTCCTCTTATTTTCCTTGTTTTCTTTTTCTTCACCCCCATTTCAATTTTCAATTTTATCTTATTTCACATTTCTATCTAATTTTTTTTCTTATTGTCTTTTCTTTTCACATTTTCTTTTTATCTTTGTTACTCATTTTCTCTTAATTTCTATTATATTCCTCTATTTTCTCTTCTTTTATTATTCTATTCATTTTCTCTTTTTCTATCTTTTATTTTTCATTTCCATCGTTTTTTTATCACCTCATCATTTTTAATACTTTTTCTCATTTTATTTTTACTAATTCAATTATTTTATTATATTTAATTTTACATAATTATTGAATATAAAAAAAATATGTTAATAATCCAATTGTAAAATACTAATGTACCGAAATATGTTCGTACAAAATTACCAACAAGATTTATAACAACAGACTTGAATCCATAGAAATAAATTGGATATAAATGTATTATTTTTATTTAGAATAAAGAGATATAGAAAATTAACTTGGGTTATCATATAATCTTAAACATAAATGATCTTTTGTCCTTTGTTATATCAATTAACTTTAACATTGATCAAATAATATAGATATTTAATATTATAAGAACTATATATATATATATATATATATATATATATATATATATATATATATATATATATTATATTGAGTCAGAAAAGACAAAACGAGAAATAACAGAGAGCGAAAACCATATATATTATTTATATAATATCTCATAGAGAAAATATA
>CAOGCB010380479.1:0-17256 GCA_948266635.1 Cnidoscolus chayamansa | reverse complement strand
AACTCCATAAACCCAATTTTCCCAGTTATGGGATACAACCACTCTGAAGTAAACAAGAATGAAGGATCGGCATCAATCACTGGAGGCTATTTCTATCGCTCAAAGACTGATGCATGCATGTACGGAAGGTAAATAAGCTATTAGAATTTTGCTCAGATTTCCTATAGAGCCATTCTAATTGTTGATGAGTTGAAAGGGCGCTTCTAATTTAAAGATGGGTTAAGTTGGCCCTTAATGTTCTCAAGCAAACTCAAAAATCAATATGGTATGGGGGGCAATGTCTTTATGGACTACCACCACCTTCAGATTGTTATGTGTATCTAGCTAAACTGTTGTATATCTTCAGGTATTTGTATGCAGATTTGTATGCTAGTGCTGTGTGGGCGGGCGCTGAAACCCCTGAAAATAGTGGTAACTTCACCACCACAAGAATTCCCTTCAGTTGTGCGAAGGACTCTCCCATCCAGTGCATATCTGTACCAGGAAGTAATTTTCCATCCTTGGGTTACATTTTCTCATTTGGGGAGGACAACCGCAAGGATGTTTTTGTCCTAGCCAGCAGTGGTGTTTATAGAGTTGTTCGTCCAAGTCGATGCAATTACACCTGCTCAAAGGAAAATGTTACAGATGTTGCAAGCCCAAGTCCTACCACATCCACATCACCCCCTTCAAATGCTGGCCAGCCTCATTGCCGATATAGCAAGATTTTGATCTTATTCTCCCCTTTCTTGCTGTTTCTATTGGGTGTTATCTAGCATGTAACAACAGCTATATGGATTGTAGAGGCCTTTAGTCCAATTCAAGTATCATCATACCCTGACAGATGGAACTGACACTCCCACTTGTCCTTTTGTGAGTTGTCTCATGGCAATTCAATTTGAGAGCTTTTATACGTCTGCGTTCCATTTTCATCTGAAAAATACTTGGTATTTATGTACTCTCTCTCTCTCTCTCTCTGACACAGTTTCCTCATTTTGCATTAATGGGCAAGAGCTAATCTCCATTTCCCTTAGTAAAAAAAAAAAACATAAAATGTTCTCTTCCTTTCACAAGACAGGAAAACCAAAAAAAAAAAAAGGACCGAAACAAACGTTTTAAAGTTTCTCCTGCTGTTCATCAATGCTGTCGTCGATTTTTTAGATGAATGTCAAAGGGGATTCCTCAAAAATTGTACAAATTTCTCATGAAATTTGCTCTCATGGCAAATCAAGAGATATCATGTCGAAAGTTTTCCACTTTCGTCGTCTTTTCTATTTCCTTAGTGAGTCAAAGTTTCCCCTGTCAATTTTCGGCGGTCATCATCTGACAAAAATGCGATACCGTTTAATCCCTGGACATAAGGCCCAAGACATCATGAAGTAAGATTCCTGGGCTCTTTCTCTTTGCCACCCAACTGCATATTTGTCCGCATGTGCATTAATATAATCAAAATTATAGTATATTTTATATTTAAACTACTAATTAAAACAAAAAAAAAATTAGTAACATTCTTTTTACGAAATTACTGTATCCTGTATAGCATTACATAATAAATGTAATTAAATAGTATTATTACATTAAAGCTTTTCTAATGAATAACTCTTATTGATGGAATTACTTATTTACCCATCAAACAAGAAAAACCATAAATGAGCATTTTCATTATTTTTTTATCATAAATACAAAATAATCTAATAAATGCACTAAAAACTAATTATAATTTATAAAATTGCAATGAAATCATCTGCCATTAAGAAGGAAGGCAAAACTAGTCATCATCCGTCTGCACTAAGAAAAGCTAATTCCAAGAACAAAAAGTCCAAATCATAAATAAGAGAACAAGAAATTAGTAAAAATTGATGAAAACCCAATAAACCCAAATGGTTAAAAAGTAACAAAAGAATCCAAATTCCCAAGAATTATCTGGCTTCTCTCCTTTCCCTTGCCTATCCTTCTTTTCCCTTCAATTTCACCCCCTAGTCTCTCATTTTCCACTCAACCAAACACAACATATGTTCCAATATTATATGTGTATGTGAATAAAAATTATGGGTTGGACTTTTGGTCTTAAATCTTCTTCCTCTTTATCTTTCTCTTTCTCACTCCAAAATTTATTTCTTTCCTTTGATTCCTCTCTCCAATGCAAACCCTTGATTCTCTACATGTAATCCCACATTAGCTTTCCTAAGCCCTCTCGATCTCTCCAACCATGTCCCTCGAACAGCCTTCCTCATCTCCGATCCCCTTAAACGGCGGCCCACACTCCTCCACTGCTTCTAACCACTCTTCCGCCCCTCATGACGAGGGAACTGCACCACCGGTGCAGTCTCCCTCTGCGGCTCCGGCGCCCCCTACCACCAGGAGCAATAGACCGTCCCGTGCTTGTACTATCCGCGCCGCCGAGAGGCTTCAGGCTGCCCAGCAGCAGGCTGCGATCGAGCGGAAGCAGAAACTGAAGAAGGACCAGCAGCAACAGCAACGATGCGACGAGTCTCTGCAGCAGAAAGAGCATTGCAGCGCCAGCAGTAAGATCATTACCCCGCTGGTTGGGCCGCCTGAGCCAGCACACTTACCGAGGTGGAGCCTCCGCTCCATGTGGGAATTAGCTTCCATACTTAATTTCTTGCATGTGAGCTTTTCTAATGCTTCTTAAAGTTGTGAACTTTGTTGGTTTTTATTGCCTGCATCTTCTGTATCATGGGGGACTATGTCTTGATTTTCTTTATGTGTTTTATGTTGCAGGTATTTAGGCATCTATTGAATATACAGGTTGAGTTCTCAGCCGAGGAGTTTGAGACAGCTTTGATTACACCAAATGATACTTTGGGAGATATTCATATACCACTACTAAAGGTTGGTATTTTTGACGTTTTAGCTTATTTTTACTTAATCGAACTTCTGGTGCCTGGTTTATAGTTTTTTAAGTTAACATTTTGGCAATGTGCACTGCTGAGAAGCTTAATTTGAGAGAACCTTGGAAGCTGTTACTTCTGGTTTGATTAAGTGTGCACAAAATGTTTACTCGGAAGTGAGTTGACTGATTGTATGTGCAAACTTGGGAATTGGGATTAAGGTTTTCATGAGTGGAGAAATGGCTGATCGTAGTAACATTATCATGTTAAGTGTTGTTGGGATGCATTTATGGACATGCGCTTCTTGTTTTCTCCTAGTATCGCTAGGGTTGATCACTCTTTACATGACTGATGCTGGAGTAATTGAGTTTATTTGTGTGACTTTCACGTGAGTAAAAGATTTGACATAATGCTGTTTGGCTGGCAGCATTGTTAGTCATGAAGGAAAAGAATGCAAAGGAAAGGAGTATTATAGAAATTAAATATCAAAACAATTAAATTCTTTTTGCATGTCAAATTTGGTACGAAATGCTGAAGTACTTTATTTTTGAATCTTGAAATTTAGGTTTACATGTGATTACACTGAAATATATATAGGCAGTTGACTGTTGCTGATATATATATATATAAAGAGAGAGAGAGAGAGATTGGACTCATGAAGGTATAGGTCCTTGCTATGATGTTGTAGCTGCTGCTTGAGGTTGTTTGCATCATAGGATCGATACAAAATTGTAGTTTTTTTTTCTGGCACTGGATGTTTTAAGGAAGTATGGAACTAGTTGACTGGGCTTGGTGGCATTGGTGGCTAAACCACTGTTTGAATCTGCTCGTATTTAGTAACAGGGCCTTTAGCCTGGGAATTGTGATGTGATATTATGTAATGGTCTCTTTTGTTGGGTGATCAGTGTTTCATTTGTGGTGAGTATTAAACTTCTGCTTCCATTTTTTGTTGTTCTATTCCTAGTTGCAAATTGTCATACTGTTGCATGCCTAGATATTTGCTGAAGCAATGATCAATATCTGAGAGCTTACTGCAAAGCAGTACAAAGCCAAGCTTTGTTAATTGGATAAATGTTTATTAGTCAATATTGCATATTATTGTAAAAGTACTGGACATGACTATGATAATTATTTTGGAAGAGAAATGACACTGGTGACTTGTGATTATAAGAAATTCATACAACTTGAACACATTATAAGCTGTTTTAATTTCAAATGATAAGATATCATAAGCTTTTGAAATTCCTGTTTTTGCTAATGTTCTTGTCACTTGCTACCAAAATTAATTTATGTATCAATTTGTTGGAAGTATTTTGGGAGATGTAGGACCATTGCTATTGCATGGTTAATCTGCATATTTTGATGTAGGCTAACGGTCAATATGCTGTTAGGTTAGATTCTATACCATATGTCGAATATGCACACCAGAAAACAGTTGTGTAACTTGAGTTGTTTGAGCACTAGATTGAAATAATTTAGTCTAGTGAAGGGTA
The DNA here is from genome assembly GCA_948266635.1 of Cnidoscolus chayamansa. Taxonomy (NCBI): domain Eukaryota; kingdom Viridiplantae; phylum Streptophyta; class Magnoliopsida; order Malpighiales; family Euphorbiaceae; genus Cnidoscolus; species Cnidoscolus chayamansa. The sequence goes on along the minus strand of CAOGCB010380479.1, from coordinate 12,932 downwards.
AGAAACCTGGTGGAAGCTGCACATGGAAGTGTCATTTCTAAACTTTGTTTTATCTTGCTATTGCTTTTGTTCCCTTTCTTGAATGTCCTCTGTGACTTAGGATGGAATTATGTAGCTTTAAAAAAATCTACTTTGCAGCTTTAGTTTGAGTTATCCTTGATTCTTTATGCTGAAAATTAACAGCTAATCAGATCAATTTTTCTTTTTTTCTAATATAGTAATTGAATACTACCTGCACATTCAAGCATTTTCTGCTTGATGGTTAACTCATGATCAATAGAAATACTGCATTCTACTGCAACTATCATACTTTTTTTGCTCTATCCTATTTACAGGCAATCCCTCCTATTACCCGAATTGCCCTTACACGAGATACTTGGATCACTGTTTTGTGCAGAAAATTAAGAGACTGGTGGCACTGGGTAACTTGGTCATTATACTTATTTTAACAGATGTTTAACAGTAATAGTACCTACTCTTTTACAGTTCGTAACTTCTAAGGTGAGTTTGGCATCTTGTTGCAGGTTGCAGATGGGGAACTTCCCATAGTTGCTTCACATGGGTGAGCAATTTTGCAACTTTGAAAATACTGTCTTTTTGGCTCTGAAGTTGATTTTTCTTCACCAAAAAGCACTCTTTTATATGAGATTTCTCTCAACAGCAAGTCTGAATAAACTTTTCATTGTTACCTGTATGTTCCTCATGTTTCATGCAACTTTGTTCTCTTAGGGTTGAGATTGAAGTGTATAAAACTCTTGATCCTGGAATACGTGTAGTGATCTTGAAAGCGCTTTGTGACATTCGTGTTGAGGTATCATTATCATTCAACTGCCTATTGAATCTTATTGAAGCTTACATATAGCACTATATGATGATTCATGGACCAAATGTTGCACTATGCATAATGGGTTTGCATATATTTAGAAGAAGAAATTAACTTAATTGGAGCTTGATTCTATATTAGTTGTGCTGATAAATGAATCTCATAAGATTTGATTGTATATAGGTGTTTTCCTCAGTTATTGATCTAACGGTTTTAATAGGGCATAGATCCTAAGTGCATTGGGGTGCATTGTTTTCTTCTCCCTTCAATTTATGTCAAATAGGTCTTGACTGGTGCATTTATTTGTAATTGCTTCACTCTGTTGTGCCACTCTTATTGCTGAAGAACTATTCCATTTGAATGTTGTAATAAATAATCTCATTTTTGGGAAAACATAAGCCTTTGTAGTCTTGGAAAAATTATTTACTTTATAAGGTATCCTCTCAGTTCTTGAATGTTTTTGTATGTTTATGCTTACAATGCACATTGTAGAAGCAGCTGGCTGTTTATTGTTTGTGCATATCTTCTTCAACTTTTTCTTTCTTAATTATTATGACAATCCAGGCTTCTAGCAATTATTTCCTAATTCAATCCTAGTTCATCGGATTAGAATTCTTCTAGTTGTTGACTTGTAATAGTCTCAAGCGGAGTTGAATGGTGAAAAAGGATAATATAGCCGACCCTAACAAGTTTGAGAATAAGGAGGCTTAGTTGTTTTTGTTATTGTAGTAGTTGTAGACTTGTAGTAACTTTGCATTCCTTAACATCTTATAGCGTTCCTACAATTTCAATTAAGATCATGGAAACAAATAATGGCCATTGCATAGTTGTTGTTTATCATTGTAGCAGTTGAAGATCTATAGTAACTTTTCATTCCTTCACACCATAGAGTGTTTCTATGATTTCAATTTACCAATAATTCAGCTCTTCAAAGTTTTACTAGCTATGTAATTATTTTAGCTAGAAGTTAATTAATGATAATGATATTTAAGAATGATATACTTGTACTTTTTATTTGATGTATTTATGCTTATTATATAATTGTGGATCTTAATCTTACTTGTATTATATCTACCAATATCTACTCATTTCATGAGCTTTGCAATTGTTTCAAAAAAATTTGCTTAGCGCTAGACCATTATCTTTACATTACAGTCATTACAGCCTGTTTCTGTTGCTCTGGCCATGACGTCAATTTAAAATCATGATTAAGATTGAATATTTTCCCTAGTTTGTTGTGATATTTTCTCTTTACAGTTATGATTTAGCATAAATCCATATCTGAATTTCTGGTAAATCCTCAATTTCACATACATTATTAATTCCAAGTCTTTTGCAACTTGATTAGACACTTTATAGCTCATCTTACTGTTATATTAGCAAAGGAATTGAATCTTAGTGATATTTGCAGCAAGAAGATATTCGTAATTATATTGACAACTCCGTTAAACATGGTATTCAACTTTCTGTATTTCGGAAAGAACGTGTTGGGGGTGATTCACAAGGAATTAATTACTGGTAATGTAGATTCTCCAAAAGCATTAAACTTAGAGTACTATTAGTTCTTATTATGCTATCAAATGATGTAAAAGATCATTTTAGTTTGTTTCTGTGCAAGATCTTGGTTTGGTTTAAAGTTTTTGATGTCATATGGTATGAAGTTCTATAATCTTTGTTTTTGTTGTTGATGTAGGTATGAAGATGATCCAATAATTGGTCATCGGTTATACCGGGAAATAAGAAAAGTTGAGGTGAAAAAGGCAAAGACAAAAGGTTCCCATGTCCTTCCCAATGCAACATACCAGTGGGAAACAGTTGCGACTAATTTTGATGAATTTCAAAATGTTTCTGTAAGTTTCACAGATGGCCTGTCTTTGTACACCTGCCATCTTTAAATTTCTGTGCATTTCTATTTTCAGTCTTTTTTTCTAGGTTAAAACTACTTACTGGTCTTAAACATTTTTTTACCTTAAAGATCTCCTTCCACATTTTGTTATTTTATATTGTTTAATGCACATGCATGCATGACACAAAGTAGGCTTTCAATATCCACCATTTCATTTGAAAGAGAGCATGATTTCATGTTCTTCATGGATGGCAATTTGCAATATTTGGTGTGCCTAAATGTGTCAAGTACCTGTGTGATTATGCGTTAATCTTGGTGGGTACATTTCCTTCCATGTCAACTGTCCCTTTCATCTGCTTCACCGTTAATTTTATAAATTTAAACTTCTGATGCAAGGGGCAAATAAGCTTCTGTATATTAATGATGTTAGGTACCCTTTAATAGAAAGGGAGTATTGAACATAACCAGGGATACTTAACATGTGAGATAAGGTTGTATTGGGTTTTTATGATTCTAGGTGGCTTAGAAAAAATATCTCAAGTATTCTTTTTTCCCAGAAGATCTAGTTAATAGTATCAAAGTTTGAGGAGGAAATGATTTGAGATTGAAAAAGTTTCTCATAAATGCAACATACTTGCATGGACGTACCTATACATATTAAATGACAATATATATTTGTGATATGTAGAACAGAGTGCATTTAGTTAATTGTCGGAGCTTATAGGCGCAAGCTGAATTTGTAGACTCATTGTAAGATGTCTGGGATAATTTTATAATAATGCCTAGTTGAGATAATATTATCATTATTATCCTCTGTGACTTTTGACCTTATACAATCTAGAACTGTTTGGGTCTCTCTTTGTTGGTGGAATTGCTGTCTTTAGGATAGATTTTCTTTTCTTTTTCATTTCCTTGTAATCATTTTTATCTGTATGAATAGTTTTGGTTTCTTCTGTGCATGCTATTCTTTATGTTCTATGTCATATATGTTTTTTGTTGCCATAAGTTCTTCATATAGATGGACATATATGCTATAAGCCAACTACCATAAATTTGTTTTAATTTTTTATGACTACAAATTTTTTTAATTGTTTGTCATTGTATGAGAAAATTTTTTGAAGTTATTGGAGATCAAATTTCTTATGTTCACCCCTTGTTCATGGAGATTCTTTATCCATTTTTTGTTCTGAATAATGCCTTTTTAGGCTTTGCTTCTATAATTTGTACAGTTGATTAAAATAATGTCTACGCTGGCAAGTGATTCTGTCATTCTGCTTGTGAGTAGCACTTAATTTTTGCAACTGTATTGATGTGGAGTGCATTACTGTTATGGCTGACAAATTTTGTACGATTCATTTTTGCCAACTAGTTGTGCCTCATCAGTGTTTCTCATACATTTTTCTCTGCAAGTTGTTGGCAAAGAAATGGTTCTTGCATGTCCATTATGTTTAATGAGATGGGGAAGAATTTCCAATTTATTGCTGCTGCCTGCTGGCATGATATTCCAATATTCTTGTTGCTGTTTATTTAGTGCATTTTCTCATTTGGCCTTGTCCATCTGCTGCTGCAGGAGAAGCTTTTTACCAGTAAAAATAGAACTGAGGCTTCACTAGGAAAGAAGCTAAAGAACGACATGCTTCCGGAGATTGAGAAGGTTTACAAGGTATTAAAATTGCATTTTGACTGAAATTTTTCCTTGATTTAATATTGACCAAGAAGAGAAAGATGTTCCTTTCTCAACTCTGGGTTATGTTTGTTGATTATATCTGGCGTCAATCTTTGCTTCCCTGTAATAAAATCATCTTGTTTACTATTTGTGACCATTCAGAGGAAAGAGAGGTTGCTGAAAAAGCAACATAGACAGGCTCTACTTCTTGATAGCTTCTTGAGTGTGGATGGACTCTCACTAGGACGCTCACTTCGTGACAGAAAACCTGTTACTTATACTTTTGGTAAGATAAAATAAATATTATTAAACAAAGAAGCAAGAGTTAGGCTTCATTTTCAGATAATGATTAACAGAAGTGTCTACTAATGATAGTTACTCAAATTGATGGATAAATGAAACCTGAACATGATGCCAAATATTTTTGCAGATGATTATGACCGCTCAATCAATGAGGCTATTAAAATAACCAAGTATGAATTCTATTATGCATTCCTCAAATTGCTTTTTATTTTTTCCTTCCTCCCCCCTGGAAGGAACTTTGTTTACATTTGGACTATTAACTTATTAAATCCTTTGCATTGTTTACCCTTTTGATAGGCAAAAACCACCATCCCCAGAGCATATTCACAGAAGAGAAGGTATTGTGAATCCTGAAGCTTCAACAAATGGTAAGTGGAGCAGTCCTCCACATGTCTCTGACCATGGCCCCTTCAGTTTGACAAACCCCAATTCACCCAGTTACGATGATATTGATGAAGAGCATAAACTTGAATCATTGGACCGGAGGTAGGATAAGTTTCAGAGCTTTTGTAATTGCCTTGAAATTGCATATGAGCTTACAGTTGCATAATTGTCTGCAGCAATAGGCGAAGGCAGCGGCCTCAACGGTATTCGGCAAAAGAGTTTGTTGAAGCAGTTTCTGATAACGAAGCAGACTTTGACAGTGATGATGACATAGTTGGAGAAGCCGTATATGATGAGGAATACTTGAGGAAACGTAAACAGAGGAGGAAGCTGACAAGCAGCTCAGAAGGTGATGAGGAGTACCGGTGGGATGAAAATGGTGAAGAGGAGGAAGAAGAAGAAGAAGAAGAAGAGGAGGATTCATCAAGTATAAGTGAGGACAGTGATGAGCCCCAAAAATTTAAGAAACTGCCAGGACGAACACGAAGGGAAACTAAATTAAGGTCTGTCGATGAGCTCCAATCAGGTTTGAGACGCAGTAAAAGGGCTACTCGAAACCGGATTAACTACCGTCAGTATGAGCTGTCAGAGTCAGATACAGAATCTATGAAACCTGACAAAGCAAATCCATCAGATGAATACTCGGATGCTAGTGAGAATGCAGAGTATTCAGCTGGAAGTCAATATTCTGATGACAATGAGGACGAAGAACAAGATATGAAAGTTGATCAGCCAGTTGAAGGTTACATCGAGGCAGTTGGGAAAGAGCAAAATCAACCACCAGAGAAATCAAATAGCCCTAGCCAAGATGAAGTAGCGGGTGTAAGAAAGCGGCGGTTCCTTGATCTAAATGAACTTGCTCCAGGCTCTGGTTTTGATGATGGTCCAAATGCAATAATGAAAGATGAAGATAGAGAGGATTTATAAGTTTGCCCTTTCTGCTGGAAAACAAGGTTTACCGTTTTCTTTGGGGAAGCTTGATGTATGATAGTGAAAAAATATATATAGTTATATAAATTTTGTGATAAGCCTGTGGGGGAAACTACGGTCAGAGTTCTTTCTTTCATGGTGCAAGTTAAGAAACAGCCTGATGCAATTCATTTAGGATTTGCAGCAGGGAGCCGAGAGTTAATGTAGATTAGGTAGTCATTTTTTAGTATGCCTACATTGATAGAAAACCTACAACAGGTGAATGAAAATTTGTTGGGATTTCGTTATCTTATCCACTTATTGTACAATAACCTTAACTGATATTGTAACTGAAAAATTTGGCTTTAGATGTTCAAGCCCTGTAGTTTAATCCTTCATGATTACAACAATGGTCTGCCCAATGAAATGATCATTTGGGACTGGCCGCCTGCGGATAAATTGATTCGACCAGAAATATTTTATGTAATAGACCGTCCTTCCTCAAATGGTCACTAATGTTTCATTTATCAGTTGAGCATTCTTTCTTTACTGTCTTTCTACTACTGTCTGGTTTTACAGTGCTGAGACTGTGATGTTGGTGTTGCACTCTTGTGAAGTTGAGATGAGTGGGTCTAACGTATTGTGCTAATGTATTTTTATATTATACGTATAGTGCTGCTAACGCTCTAGTGTCAGCTTTTGAGTTCCAAATGGATATGTTTAAGACAGTAGATGCAGTCCTCCAGACTGACTTGTTGCTAATAGATACTTGGAACTTGTACATGATAATATTGACTTCAACCTTGTTCCCCAAAATTTTTATGGGGTAAAATATTTAATACAAGAATTTATTGGTAATGCTGGTTCGTTATGGTTTTTCTGCTTCTCCATTTTCCCGTGGCCGAGCAACTTCTGCTTGACAGGGTAACCTTCTGTCTTATTAGCTGCTGCTTCCTCTGCTTTTCTTCTAATTGCTTCTTTCTCTGCTTTCTCGTAGACACTGCTGCTGCTGCCTTCTCTTCTTCCGTTTCAAGAGTTTCTGCTGAAGAGTCTGAATCAAATTTTGATAGGCACTTCTCTGCATTATCAAGTGGGAACTTGAGCTCTGCAACATCAGAATATCTGATTGGCAAGATTTCCTCCATGTAATTGCTGAAGAAATATTGCTGATTTTCCATTTGTTAACATATGCTGATGTAGAGAGAGAGAAATATATATATTCACATGAATGGTTTCACCATATGATAGTAAACAACATCGTCAATTTGGAATGCACTTTTTGGATCACCCCCAGTTTTTTTATAGCAGCAGGTATGATCTTGGTCTCCTTCATTAGCCACATGAGTTGTCTCGAACATATGTTGTGCTTCGAGTTTCATGTAATTCCTTACAAGAACCTTGAACGCATCAAAACTGCAATAAGAGATTTCAATGTCTACCCCTTATAAGAGAGGATCGAGCTTCTTCACATAATCATTAACATCCTAGTTCAACAAGTAGGACATCATTCTCATGCCTGATTTGGATGGAGCATGCCCTGGAGGAATCTGTGGTGGTTTTGATTTTCAAAGAAAATAGAACAAAATCTGTCTCACTTACTGTAGTCTGTGGAGTGAGAATACAGTGAGTTGCTCTGGCAATTTTATATACTTTTTTGTTGTTTCTGCCGTACGTTTATTCTTCCTGTGGGCTATGGCTTTCTTGTATTTTGCTCAACATCTTCATGTGTTTCGGTGATTCCATATAAATATCATCTTTTTCCAATTTATATCATTTGCCCAACAATCTACTAATGTTTTTTAAGGAAGTACTACTGTATTTATATATATATATATATTGCCGCAAGTTATATAAATTATAATACATGTTTTACCTATGATATTACATATTTAAGATTAAAGAACATTATATAATATTCAAAATTATTTTTAGAAAATATATGTAACGATAATACTATATTATATATATTCCATAATTATAATATATATACATTTATATATATTATAACTTTATTTACACATACATGTATATAAATTATATATATAGTTGAAGTGGGGAAAAAAATGAATGAATTTGAACTAGAAATTGTTAAGCTTAGGAACAAGTACGCCAACTTGACAGAATATACAAAATTGGATGCTATGGCTGCAAAACTTGTTTCTGTAACCAATCTCAACTTCTTCAGACAAACAACCAAATGTTGTAATCGTTGTAGCATTCCAGTGGCCTAGTATCACCAAATATAGTGACCGTGACCGCCGCGACTATTACCGTCACCCCCCACGTACGTTCCAGGCTTCAAGCACTCGACTTGGTATCAAAGATTTGTCATCTCATGTTGCAGCACTGTGGCCTTCCCAGAGTTTGCAATTTATCCCATAGGCAGATCATCTGCCTTGGGGACTGATAATGTGCCGTGATATAGCCTTCGATACATCCAAACTGGCAGTACTTCAAGCTGTGTACGTACTCCACCGGCTTCGAGCTGTTAAATTGCTCCACCCACATTCCCATGCTCACATCTTCCATCTTGAACAACTGCATTATGGCCACGGTGCATGACTGCAAATCAGTTTCATAGTTGAACTATATCTCTCTCTCTCTCTCTCTCTCTCTGTTTTTCTTTTTGAGTGTGTTTCTGTGGGGGTGGGGGGATGGATTACTTACCCTTAATTTATGTTTCTCAAACAAAGAAACAATGAACTGGGCAATGTCTGAAGACAAGATGTAGCCTGGCCCATTTGCGTAAGGAGGATAATCTTCCTCTGGCCACTCCTGAAACCACACAACCGATGAATAAATGGGAAAAGCATTAATGTCAAAAACAATCACAAGCAATACAACTTGATCATGACAAGAACCATTCAGCCCAAAGTATTAATACATTGCATGTGCTCTTTCTTTTGAAGAGGTAAAACCATTTAACTCAAAAGTATAATGCATTCCTTCAAATTTGCTACCAATGCATGCAGCAATGATGCTACGCATTCATCACAACCAAGGGGCTCAGATTCACATAAAATTTAAACATTAAGATTGACTAGAAATGCAACCCCACAATTTGTATCAGTGACCTCGCAGAAGTTGAATGCACAGTGTCAAATTAGCTCTCCGATAAAAGTCAAGGATGAAACAATTAAATGTGTTGCCCATACCTCATATGTCACTGCCCATTTACCATATCTAAGAGGCTTATGGTAGTAATTTATGTTCCCAATGTAGAAGCTCCTATCCTCGGGAACTTTTCTCGCTTCATCAATTACTGCATCCACTCTAACAAATGTGTCATCATCACCCTTCATAATATACTTTGCACGCACAGTGCGAACCTGTGAAAAGTGCAACCTAGTTTATACAAAATAAAATTAGAGGGATTGCTAAATTTTTTAGTAATTCTAAAAGTATTCCCTTACCCCATATTCACAGATTGCAACAGTTTTTAATACCACAAGATCATAGTTATCCATGTAAGGCACAATAACAATGTCTCCAAAAAATTCTGCCTCTTTCTTTAACTCCAAATTCACTTCCTTCCGGGGATGCTGTCCAAACATAAATTGAGAAATGTACCATCAATTATGGTAGGCATTAATGATGAAAAATGCAATTGCTACTTGCTAAGATATGCTTCACATACCAATGCTACAAAGAAACGAGCTACCACATTCGAAGATTTAATGAGCCTGTGCTGCATCCAAGACTTCCTCACAGCCATTCTCTCAGCAAAATGGTTGCCCGCAGAAAGAACACCGATAAAAAGTTCTGCAGAATCCTCAGGAAGTGGTGGTGCTCTCCATCTGTCTGTCATCTCTAAATGCCTCTGAGGAGCAAAACTTGGGTGTGTTGTGGGCAATGAAGCAGCAAATATAGAGTGAACATCAATGTCACCATTCAAAGATAGCCCAGTGGCATCCTCAAGAGTATAACCCTGTCAGCATTACCAAAAAAAAAATTATTACAAAATGCCCACATTTACCAACTAACATGAATTAGACCAACCATAGATTATTACTCACAGTACGATAAGGAAACGAGGTGACATGCCTCCCATCAACATTGACATGATAACCTTCCAAACCAGCACTAAGAGTTAGAACAAACAGCTTGTCCTCTACAAAAGGAAATGGCCAGTCAACGGACACCTTTTTAGTTCGGCCTATTAGCCGGCTTAACCACCAAGTTGCCTTCGACTCCTCTGAGCGATTGTCATCATCTCGGATCCACTTCTCACACTTCACTTGATCATCAACTGCAACCATAGTAAACAATTAGTCACACTGGTGGAACTGGAGAATTTTAAAATTCAAAAATAATAATAATAATAATAATAATAAAGGATCTTGTACTATCGAAGTATTAAATGGTTCCAATAGAGAGCTTCAATGACTTCTAAAGCAGTGTTAGAAGAATACTAGAAAAAAAGAAGAAAGAAGAAAGCATAAGTTAATATCCACAAAAAACTACATTCCTAACGTGGATGTTCTATTCAGTTGCTGGAACTATGGGAGGATCTCTTTTTTTTTTTTTTTTTGGAGAGGGTGAGAAGGCTTTGTTAGAGGATTCATACAGCCGACCCCAACTTGTTTGGGAATAAGGCTTTGTTGTTGTTGTTGTTGTTGTTGTTGAAGAGGGTGGGAAGGCCAAAATTTAATGTAAAGTTCCGCCGGAGGAGGGGGGGTGGGTAAGGAAAATTCTTTCATACTATAAATCATAATAGTAATACAGAATCAGTAAAAGCCACAATTTGCTTCCATTTTCGAGGCCTTACAAACATCAAATCTGATATAAGAGTAATGTTACCTTTCCAGTGATCATCTTTTTCCCCCATTTTGATGGGTAAAAGATAAATTTGGCAATGCCTGTCTAGACTAATAAGGTTATTCCATAGTTCTTATGCTGATAATAAGGCCCGTAACTGTAACCAGCTCATTAAAACAGTTACATTGTTCAAATTCAACTGTGCATGAGTAACATTTAAGGGTCCTCCCAAAGAACAAAAAGTCTCATCTATCAAGCATTTAAAATCAGCCAAACTTGTGAATTAAAGTCTAGGATACTAGCGTCCAATTTCATTAGAATGTGCTAAATTCCTCGCCCCCAAAACATGAGGTAAGTACTGTTATCCTCAGTAATCAGTATAATAGGAAAGAATCGTTTCAAACTCTCACTTTCACAAAAGAATCTGAAAAATAATTCTGAGGAATCAATACATACCAAATAAACAAGCTCTTTACAAGTTCACTTTATGTTAGATCTCCAGTATCCACTTCACAGGCATTAAAACATCCCAAGTCTAACCAACCATTAACCCACGTTATTAAACTATAACTAATCATTTCTATACAGACCACAGAAAGCATACGGACAATAAACATCTCTAAAGTCCATTGTAGACTAAGAACTCACTAGCATGTACAATTATACTACTTTCAAACCCTAATTCAGGCGTCAATAAATCAACAAAAATCAAATATCTAACAAATCAGTAAACAAACAATTAACTAGCCACTAACTCACCTGTCTCCTCATCAGCCCTAGATTTCCAACCCTCACAACGCAAAGCAGTCCCCCACTGCATCCTGTAACAAGTATTCTGCTCAATCACCGGCTTCCCACTCCAATCCCCCTTCAGCCTCGGATTGAAATGCAGAATCCTTGGCGGGTCCTCGCCTTCCACAATCTTCAATCCCTGCAACTCCATCATAAACTGCGACACCATCACCGGCTCTCCACCATCTTTCAGCAGCGCTATCTTTGGGTCGTTTTCAGCATGGGCCCCCCTTGGCTTCCCCACCACCGTCACGTGCGACCCCAAAGTCAGCCCACATGGCAACTCCACCACCTTCCCTCGCTTAATAAAATCCGACCCAGATAGATAAACCGAATGCGGGCAGGATTCTGATAGGTTCTGGGTCCTTTTGGCTTCCAAAAGCTGAACTTTACCCGATTCTATCCCTTCCCAGAGCTTCCTTCCCACCTCCCAAGCGGTCTTAGCAGCCTTATGAAGCTCAACGGATCCATCTTTTTTAGTAGGATCAAACGTTCTGGGGTCAAAATTCAAACTTGACAAAATTTTGAGGGGTCCGTTGGTATTCTGGGACTGGGTTGGTTGGGCGGAGTTATGAGAAACCCAGTTAAGGGGTCGAGTTGGGGCATCTCTATCCTGCAAATCCTCTTGGCTTTGAAGCAAAGAAGGGTGAGTGACGGTTTCTTGAGAGACAGCACTGAAACCAGTATTGAACACAAAAGGAATTTCTAGAGTTACGAGAAGTATATACAAAAAACCAACGGCAATCAGGATTTGAATCGATCTTTGCCTGCTTAAAGACACAAAAACGTCGAATTTATCCAATCTGGTTTCCGATTTGCCCCTCTTCATATTGCAAACAGATAAAAAAAGAAAAAAAAGAAAAAGAAGAAAAGAAACCTAATTTCCGAAAGAAACAGCGAAAACAGAATCTGGGGAGTTGGAGAAACAAAGGAGACGAATCCAAAAGATGGGAATGAAAGAGGGTGTAGAAGAAGGGAGAGGGGGATGAATAAGGTGGTAAAAAAAGAACAGAAGAAGAAGAAGAAACGCGTAGACAAGAGAGAGAAGTATTGAAATGAAATGAAACGGGCAAAAGAAATTGCTGTCCCCTTTGTTTTGTAAAATGAAAAATGGTGGGGGCAATTAGAGAAAGTCGGTCATCTCAAACTTATATTTTCCAGGAATGCCAACGTGAGAGAGAGAGAGAGAGAGAGAGAGAGAGAGAGACAGACAGGAATTTTCCTATTCCGAATTGATAATCAACAGAACCCAGAACGGCTTTTTGATTTTACAAATTAAATATTTTCAGTGTTATAGCTTTCAATTGCTTTTATTATTATTATTTTTCTTGTAGCTTGTAGGCTCATTCTTTACTCGTTCTTGATTAGCGTGTTGGTCAGCGTCCTCCCTCCAAATTGCATGAGATTAGATTTAGAGAAAAGCTCCAATTGATTTTATCCTACAAAATATT